>CALNXI010003387.1:12312-22672 GCA_942486025.1 Porites evermanni | reverse complement strand
TTTTTTTTCTGCTGGCAAACTCGATAGATAGCGTTTATATACTGTTCTTGTCAGTAGGCGTTATGAAGCCATGTACGCATTGTTGTTTTTTGTAGTATGTAACATATATGGATGCGAACGGACTAGAACAGAATGTAGTGCTCTCACAGCTTAAACAATGCCGCTCGCACATGCTCACTCAAAGAAAAAGAAGACAGAAAAATAGTTTCACGATCAGAGTCTTCGCGATCAGGCAGCGCGCCTGCTTTCTGCTCTCTTATTTCCCGCTCTTTTCATACACGAACGAGAATTCACTCCACCGCTGACCGACGAAATCACATCGATTCTCTGAAGAAACCGACATTTGGATGTGGAAAAACAATTTTATAGTTCAGGTACAAAAATAAGTAAAAGAAAAGGCTAAGTTAAATGACTGAAAAAAAAAAATAAAAAATATATATAAATATAAATATATTTGAAATATATTTTTTATTTATTTTTTTATTTTATATATTTATTTATTATTTTTTATTATTATTTTCAGGTACGCAATTGCGTATTTGCGTACAGGTAGCTACGCCCCTGGTGGTGAAATAGTTAATTCACATGGGTCAAAAATTCCCCTGATATCCACCTCAATATATAACTGGGAATTATTTGATGTGCAGCCGGCAGAATTTTTCACGGATGAACATTAACAAAGACCAGAAAAGCACCTGTATGACTTTAAAACTATCAGGGAGATGTATAGGGCAAATCCTCATATGTTCCACCGTGAAAAAGCACTCCCACACTCTGATTCCACCAGCCACGCTAGTTACGATACGCTAGGTAATATGTATATGATACCGTAAATCCTCTTAACCCCCCCCCCACCTTCCTCCCCTTTCTCCTTTAAAAAAGCACTTACGTTATTTATTTCTAAATATAATTATTAGTATATTCTAACAAAAAGCTGGAAAAAAAACTGTTTACATATTCAACAGTATATTTGTATTAACTTCCTTAATATACTGTTACTTTAATTTCTTTTGATAAAATTTATGGTAACGGATAGATTTTTTATTTTATCTTTGAAAAATTGTAAATAACAAAAATTCGCCATTACTTTTTACATTTTTGTATCTTTTTCGTAATTGTAACCATGTAATTTATCTGTGTGGCAAATAAAATACAAGTACAAATACAAAAAAAGAAAAATACCTTAAGAGGAAACAAAGCTGATTAATAAATTAATAGACATAATATTATGGGATTAATTAGTTCCTGGACAACTACACAAGTCCAGTGCAATTTTTTTTAATTTTTTAAATTACATTTTCTTTCCTTTGAAGGTAACTGGTGGTAATCGAGGCATTGGTCAAGCAATTGTCAAACGACTAAGCCAAGAGTTTAAGGGCATTGTCCTTTTTACTGGTAACTCTAAAAAATAAAATTTATATAATTATTATATTAATGCAGTTAAAAAAGTTAACTAATTTTCTAGCAATGGCAGCAGTTATCTTACATTTATAGTTTTAATTAAGTTCGTCAGTAATTATCCAAAATTCTTTTTATAAATTGTGTTGTCGCAAGATATCCATTCTCCTGTCAACATTTTTATTTTGAGGTTTTATGCCTTCAGGTTAGCTGCATAGCACTGTTGCAATTTCACTTTTGATCTGTTTGTGAGGCTAGACACACTTATGACCAATCTTATTTGTTGCACTAATACTTCTTAAAGGTGGTTGGGAGGAGTTGTTCAGGTGACAATATAATGTTAAACTTAACTTGTGTCATAATAATAATTCGGTTATTTACCCTCAGCAGTATTTATAGCACTAACGCTAATGGGGCCGAGCAAATGCCTGAAACAAATAATTCAAATTGAACTTGAAAAAATTGTCATCTGCATGTTCATCATCTTGAAATTCATCATCTTGAATTGAACAAATCCTGATTCTAGATCTCGTCAGCAATTTATTTTATAAAGTAAAATTATTAATTTTACAAGGTGAAATTTAATGCCTAGTTTTTTTGCCTCTGAAATAACAATTGTTTTTAGCTGTCAATTATTTCACAAAATACCTAAAACCAGCTCCAGTGTCAGATTGTCGTACATTCTTTTATTGCAGCAAGAGATGAGAAAGCTGGCTCAGAGGTCTGTGCAGAACTTAACAATGAACTGGGCTCAACAAATATCCAATTTCATCAGCTTGATATCACATCCAAAGAAAGCATTCACAAACTGCGAGATCATGTCCATGATAAGTTTGGTGGGCTAGATGTGTTGATAAACAATTCTGCTGTTTTACTGAAGGTACAATTAGTATGTACAAAAACTATGAGACGTTGGCACAACAACAGGGGCAAGCCAAGGACTTTTTTATCTCACTGTAGTCTCAAATAGAAGTGAAAAGTCAGGTTGTGTTTTCACAAAAGTGGCTGCGTGGTCACTTGCAAGACAGCTTACTTTAAGAGCTTTTCATTACAAACTCAACATGTAAGTCACACTTTAACTGGGGTTTCACAATGCTGTTTGTAACTAGAGATAGTCAAATACAAGAGTGGTCACAATAATAAGAGCATCACTTAACATTACTTAATAGGTCTTAATTAAAAGGTATTTTGCTGTAAACTGTTATGGCAGTCATATATCAGAGAAGGCTTTTTAAGTCCTTATTCATGTACTAGATATCTAGTGTTTAACTACAGCTTATTTGCACTTCAGAAACAGATGAAATTATGATTGCAAAATGTTTAATTTGAACTTTTTGGTTAATTATAGAACTGTCATGATTATGGATAATATTATTATTGAATACCTATGTCTCAACAGAAATCTGTTCCTTATGCTGAGAGAGTCGAGTTATCAATTAAGACAAACTTTTTTGGATCGTTGGACATGTGCCATAGTTTCTTTCCACTGCTGCGACCTCATGCCAGGTATGACCTATAGTTATGGAGTTCCACCTAACATGATTGTTAATGATATTTATCATTGATATGTCTAAAGTACGTAATACAAACAACGTACACTGGTTGTTTTGTTTGTACTAGCTTGTAGCCCTCAGTGCAGGCATATTTTGGGCGAGCAAAAACTGCTTGTTGATGTTTGTATTATACATGATGTAGCCACCATCTTTGATTTTACGACAGAGGATAAGATTGAGGAGTCAGTAGAAATAGCAACTCTTATGGTAGGTGCTAGGGCGAAAGAAGGAAAGGGGGGAGGGGAGCGGCTTCTCTCTCCCTGCCCGCTCCCCTGCTCCCTTTGACTCACCCTATTTCCTCCTCTCTTTTGGAGTCTATACATGGTGTTTTCACAGTCAAACACATTCGCGTGCCTGAAGGAAACGCCTACACTGTAGACTACCTAGCTTGTGGAAACTCAATCTAAATTAAGCTCATGGCCCCTAGTTAGAGGCTAGTGAGACTTCAACCTAACACACCAGTATTATACCTAGACAGTGAAATTGAGATTCCAGTACAATCAGACAACATAACAGCCAATCGGTGCCACAGAAATTTATGCTATCTGTGTAGGTCAATTCAAAAAATTGAATTTTCTCGCCTGACCAGATCTTGCCGTCAGCTTCGTCGACAAGACATCTAAATAGACCTGTGAGAATAAGCATGATTTCTATTACTTGTAACTGGTGTGAGACAGCAGATGTAATTTTTACGTTCAAATGTCATAAGAATTTAATTACTATTTATTTATTTATTTATTTATTTATTTATTTATTTACATCTAACAGGGTGGTCAATGTGACTTCTCAGCTTGGAAAACTGAAAATTGTTTCCCCCTCACTGCAGAGCAAATTTGCCTCGCCTTCTTTAAGGGAAGCAGAGTTAGCATCTCTTATGGAGAAATATATCAGGTAATTGAAACTTGGAAAAATCAAAGTGTTCTAATGTAACATGGAGATAAAAGCGACAACGACGACAAATTCATGCTGTTTCAAAATTCATCACTCTTATTCCATATCATTCAATGTGTCAAATGTTGGGGAATTTTTCGGAGATAAATTTCAAAGGACTGTATCTAAGTTTTAAAAAGAATCAGAAAATCATTGCCTTGTGTTTATTAACGCTAACAAATCCCTACATATCCTTAGAACGCTGCGCAAAGAGGGGTACAATCTATCAGAAATAGACCTCTTTAAATACACAATAGTTCTACCTAATATTAATTATGCATTATCTG
Source organism: Porites evermanni (assembly GCA_942486025.1). NCBI lineage: Eukaryota > Metazoa > Cnidaria > Anthozoa > Scleractinia > Poritidae > Porites > Porites evermanni. The sequence goes on along the minus strand of CALNXI010003387.1, from coordinate 18,504 downwards.
TTTACGCTGCGTCCGAGTCCGATCTTACACCTGCACAATGTTTCTTGGACCGCTATTTTAAAAGTAAATATACATCTAAGCGTTTAAGTGTTTATGATTTCTTAAAGAGTCAAGACTGTAAAATTTTCAGAAACGTTTCTAACACTACACTTTTATCTATAATGCCTCATGTCAAACCGTACAGCTACAATCTTAGGAAAGAAACTTGTTTTAAACCTAAGATTAACACTGTGCGTTTTAAGAACTCTTTTATTAATCGTTTAGTTTTTAAATATGAATTAGCTATGTAATATACTAGATTTTTGATTCTTACTTTTTACCTTTTTACTCTTTTTACTAGATGTTAATGTATAAATTTCTTACGCTTACTTACAAAAAATAATTATGTATTTTTATCGTTTGTTGAATAAAGACTTTATTTTGATTATTTTATTATTCATGTCGTCCAGAAAACGTGATCATGCAAAGATGGCAATGAAATGTACAAGAAAGCCTGATGTAAAGTTGTTGTTTTACTAATCTGCAGAACCTATTGGTTTTGCCGTGCTTGTTGCTGTCATCGTCGTTGTTGCTTAACCTCCCTAATATCTTAAGTTTACTGGACTATATTTAAAATGATTGGTTGAACAAGAAAAAGTTACAGCTTCCTCATTCATTTGTTTGGCAAGGCAAGTTACTAAAACTCCATACAAATCCTCCTAATTTTTTTTGGGTCGACCCTTTGGTCGACCCAAAAAAATTTAGAAGGGTTTGTATGGAGTTTTCTAAGCATAACTGGGCTACGATTTCAGAGACAATTTGCCCCGAAATGCTCATTTTTGGCAAGTAGGCGTCTTGGACATTGTTCTTTCAAAATATCCTGACAAATCCCATTTCATTTCATTTTTATTACATCACACTTTAGTAACTTTCTCTGATTTACTAGTGACTCCAAAGAAGGGAAAGTGACCGAAAATGGTTGGCCTGTTGATGATACAACTTACAGTCCAGGTAAGCATTGAATACTTTTTATTAACAGGTAAATCACCATTTCATTTAAAGCTTACATGCTGCCTCTTCCTCCCCTAATCCAATATGATTTTCATGTTTTTTTTTTGTGCTGTTTTTTTTTAACATTCATTCCTCCGCTTCTGATGTGTCAACTGTAGGATTGCATGCTTTGGTGATAAATTTTTTATGAATAACAAGTTTTTTTACAATTCCAAATTCTGGTATTTCTTGTAATGGCTTTCAAATCAAGTGTTTTTATTCTGTTTAACTGGTTGTCATTCTCAATAGGCCATTTGCACTAAGAGGTCATGTGACATCGTTTTTATGAAAATGAAAGTTATATGATTTTGCCTTCGAAAAACGATTAGTGGGTCATATCTTAAAAAAAATAACAGTGATTTGGTTTTTCAAACCCGCGCCATTTTCTTAAAATGGGCAAGTTCGTAGCTGGTCACGTGACCAAAATGTGATTTTTAAAATTATGAATTACCTCTTTTTGAACACAAATTTTGCACTTAAACTTCAAGGGAAATGTTGAAAAGGTGATGTGGTAACATTTACAGCACATCTGAGCGTAGCTATAAAAATTTTGATAAGATATAAGCAAAAAGTAGTTTTGGCCGCCATGTTGGAGGGCAAGAGTATGCCCTCCAACATGGCGCCCAATACAAATCAAACTACTTTGCTGAAAAATCAAAGTGGCATAAAACATCTCCCTTAAATGTGTTTCCTCTCAAATCTCGAGTGTAAGATAATTTTTATGTGCTCTGTCAATTTTTGGCATCGGAGAGATTCCAACTCATTGTTTAAAGAAAGCATTGGTCACGTGACCTCTTAGTGCAAGTGGCCTATTACCGGTACTACATTTTTCACTCGCTGTAATGGTTTCATTATAAATTACCGGTTTCAAATATTCTTACTGTATAACTAGTTTCTTTTGGATTTCAAAACTGGATTTGGTTAATGACTTGACGTTATAATTCACTGGTTTTTCATTCTTCATCACTGGTTTCTCATTCCCTATAACTAGTTTCTCATTCTGTGTTTTTAACTGGTTCTTATTCTCTCTAACTGGTTTTATCGTTCTGTATCACTGATTTCTCATTCTACATAACTGGTTTGTCTTCAGCCTATAGTGTGTCTAAACTGGCAGTTACTGCGCTATCCGCCATGCAGGCTCGGGCCTTCAAACAAGATTCGAGAGAAGGAATCTTAGTAAATGCTGTGAGTATTTTCTGTTGAAAACCAATGATCATTAATTCTTAAGCAGGTAGCGCTAATGTGTTTTTCTAGGTAGCAGTATAAGTGAAGATTCTGAGAAACTGCAGACCGGCGCTTATACTTTAAGCCAACCGGGCGGCGTTTCCAAAACTTCTAAAATAAAAATGTACAATTTGTTATTTAGGTGTGTCCTGGATGGGTACGGACTGATATGGGTGGACCACGTGCTCAACGCTCTCCAGATGAAGGTTAGTCACTTCCTAGTCGTTCTGATTTATTCTTAGCCTGCGTATGCCGCTCGCACGCGCGTTCTCGCGAGACTCGCTTCACTTGCCCAAATAGGAGAGCTTGCTCGCAGGCTAATTTATTCTTGAAGTATGTCACCGAGTGCGACATAAGTCTAATGACAGACCCTTACAAAGTCCTTTGTATTAGCCTGAGAAAAAAAGCCACCATTTCTCGACGCAAAGGCAAAGGCACTACCCGCATTTCTCAGTTATCGTAAGACCCTAAGTATTGGTGCGGCCCCAGGAATCAAACCTGTGACCACGCGCTCCGCAGTCAAACGCTCTGAGGACTGAGCTAATCTTGCCGCAGTCAAATGAAAATGACGTGTCTTTGTTTCATGTCAGGTGCCGATAGTCCAGTGTACTGCGCTCTTCTTCCAAAAGGAACGACAAGTCCCGATGGTAATCTGGTCTACAGCAGAGAAATAGTGCAGTGGATTTCAGGCAAATAGACATAAAACACATTAGTGAATTAAATGTGCCAGCCGCTTAGAACTCCTGTGAAGTGAAACTTGTGTAAGTTGTGATAGTTTTGGGCGCTGAGAAGTGAGAAACTGTACAAATCCCTCACTTTTTTCACTTTCTTACTTTTTCTCACTCACAATACAACACAATTGACGAAAAATAGCACATTAGTGCCATTGGTAAGAAATTGTTCAATCAAGCCGACAAGTTTCAACATGATTGAAAATCTGAAGAAAATGGACTAAGTCCGCTACATTTAGTCTTTTGGTGACCTTAAAATATTGGATCGTTTCCTTAAAGTCACTATCCTTTTTAGTGCGCCGCATGTTAGGTCCAATGGGGTTACAGCCTCATCGCCAAACCTTTTTGGGGGTTAAAATTATTAAGTCGAAAAATGAACGTTGCGTCGGTGCTCTTCTGTGCAAGATTAGGATCATCCGCAGAAAAAAAAATCGCTGAAATGAAATCTTGGTAGTTTCTTTGTGTTGACGATATCAGGATCAACAAATGATTATATCTAAAAGCTGTTAGTAGGGTATTAACTCAACATTTTTAAAAGCTCTTTTTAAAGTCTTTGAACCGTAAAATACTACGTTGTAAACTCTTCATTGCTTAGCTCTTTTATTACAGTGAGTAAATATTAGAAGAGATATTTCTATTGGAGATATTTTATTTTGATTATTTTGTTGGTTTTATTGTAATGTGTGGAATTTTTAGTTTCAAACTAATTTTTAATTTAAACCAGTGAAAAATTTACTAAATCGGGCAGTCATTTCCTGCTTCACTTAGTGAACTGTTGATGTGATTTTACTTTTTGGCTTGATCTTCAGAGAGTAGCTTTATAAGAGAGACCATTGACCACTGACCATTTTGACGGCCGCCTGGTTAGCTCAGTTGGGAGAGCGCCGGTTTGCTGAGCGGGAGGTCGCGGGTTCAAATCCCGGCCGGACCAACACTCGGGGTCTTTAAAATGACTGAGAAGAAAGTGCTGCCTCTGCAATGACATCTGCAAATTTAGACTTTCTAGTCGTCTCGGTTAAGGGTGAAAAAACCGTAGATCCCGTCCCACAGCACTTTCCCTCAACTGATTCTTGTGGGATGTAAAAGAACCCACACGACTGTTCAAAACGAGTAGAGGACGTAAGCCCCGGCGGTGTGGCTAACCTTTCCTGGGCTGGGTGGGTTGTCAGTTAGGAGAGATTTTAATATAGGGACTCGGAGAACCTCATGATCCGTCTTCAGGTATCGTAGTGCCGGTCTACCTGCAAACAGTGTTTGTATGTAAAAAAAAAACATTTGTAGCCACGAGAGATTGGGAATTTTTATTATTTTTTATTTCGTGTTGTGCGTTGCGTGAAGTTATTTTAGTTAGTACCTTTGTGATGTAGTGTTTTGTTAGCCTTTTTTCCATATCCGTATTCTTTCTGTAAGTCTAGTCTCGGCGTCGCGTTATGTAAGGGTCATTGTCAACTTTCGTAAGTTTATTCTGAGGTCTATTGTTTTTAGTTCAGTTTGGTATAAAAGTTTTATTTTTGTCCGTGTAAATCAGTTGTTTAGTTGGATCCAGAGTTGCCGTACAGATCTTGTATAGTTTTTCCTGTATAGTCTTGCTCGTTTTCTTAGTCATATGTTGTAGTTTAAGTTATCGTTTTTTGGAAAGTTTTCGGTTCGCGTTTATTAGTTCTGTATTTTTCTTCTTTTCCTTCGCTGTAATTTTGTTCTAGTGAATCGTAAAGTAAAAGGACGAATTCTAAACTGCATGAGTGTTTATCACACCAGTCCTCTATTCAAATACTTTATATGAATATCATAGATTCACTTCAACGTAGTCATCCTTTACAGATATGTTTTAATTCTACCAAGAGAGAATAATCTACACAATGTTCAACTCGTAGTTGGTTTAATTTAGTTTTCAGTTGGTTAGAGCGGTGCATCTTTATCGGAGGGTCATAGGTTCGATTTAGATTGGTTTAGATTTTATTTGTCTTTGTTTTTGCGTATGGTATTATATGATAATAAGTTTGAATCAAAGGAAAGTAAAATTTCAACCAAGGATAAAATTTAACCACAACATATTATCCTCGCGATGGTCTTTCTTCCATTAAAATCCTTATCTCACCTTTCCATATCATTTTCCATGGGAGGCTAACCTTTCCAGTTCAAATATGAATTTCGTATATCCTCTTTCATTTAGTAATTTTGCTAATAAACTAAACCTACAAGCGTGCAGACGTCAACCAGTAATTGCAATGCAGATTTTTAGTGATCACTCTCAAGTGAAATTGGCCGTCTTGTTTTCTCCAGCTTGCTCCACGCCTTCCTACACCTCTGCATTAAAAAAAAAACACATTGAATTTCCCAACCTCGGGTCGGGAGAAAACAGGACGACGAAGGTTTTCAAGGACGGGCGGAAGAGCCGATTCGACTCCTTGGCCTGCTACTCTCTGACTGGGCAGAAAAACACAGAAGTTTTCCGGCACCAATCAGAAGCCTTAACGGCTGCGACCGTGTGGAACTGGTGTGGTAAAATATTGTCCTCGGGACCTCTTCCTCCCGTGCTTGAAAACGTTTGTTGCGCCGTTTGTCTCGAACCGACTGACTGCCCCTGGGTCTACCAGGATGAGCAGGGAATGTTGTAGTGTTCACCAGTCTGAGTTCTTTAGTCACGAATACGCGGGAAAAGGGAGAATTGCATTCGATGGCGTGGTGCCATTGAAATTATATATTTTCTATAGAGCATATCGGTTTGAAAATGTCGGGGCGTAAGCAGAAGCGATTCATGTCTCTCGAACACTGATGAGGTTATCCTCAAAACATGTTTTAAATTTTCGTCACTCAAAATATATATTAATGTTACATTGGAACACCGCCATATACGATACCCCTTTTCTGGCGCGAACTGATTTATCCTCCTGCTCTTGGAACCTTTCATCGCGCGAGCAAATTTTTCCGACCCCGAATGACTGCGGGCGGCTGGGTTAGGCCCATGCCAAGGATAACCTGCGTGGCAGATGCGGTTTGAAAGGGAAGGAGGTAAGGGAACGCCAAGCAAGCTACTCCGAGGATGGCAGAAATAAATCCTCCATCTCTTCCAGATTTCTTTGAAATTTCTATCAACAGGGACATTACAAGAACAGCCTTTTTCACAAACACAATAAGCTAGCGAACAAATAATTTCGGCAAACTCGGGTGAATGTTCCACCAGTCCAGGAAATCGAAGAACCCTCCC
>CALNXI010003387.1:0-10787 GCA_942486025.1 Porites evermanni | reverse complement strand
TATTCTTCTAAAATGAGTATAAAGTGTGAATGGTCTTACGTTATGGTTTATTGACAACTTTTTGCGTTAGTACGCTAAATTGTTTGACGGAGCATTTCACGGTGATGTGAACATGTAAGAACAGATAAGTGTTATTTGTCTGCCTTCATAGTCGCTTCATTTGTCGATTCCATAAATATATTTGATGCAGTTGAAATCTAATTTCAGAGCTGTGTGGATTTGTCGAGCGTTGTGGCTTGAAAAGAACGTCTCATCTTTAGGAAGTACAAGATTGTTAATTAGTGTACTCACTAAACGTTTTGTTTGTGAAGGTATTGAAGTTAACAGCTTTTAAATGAAAGATAGCGTGGTCTAATTGTTAATTCATCTAGTATTTGCAACAGACAGCGTGGCTTATCGAATGTGCTGTTTTATCGAAAAGAAAACTAATTCTGTGGAAATCGAAGTATTTTTATTTAGTTTAGTAACGAGACTGAACCGTAGAAGCGTATCCTTTTCATAATTTAATTTCGTCCTTTGCATGTGTACTGTATTGCGCTTTCCGAGGAGTTTGAATTTGAATAATGTTAGTTTGTAAATTTCCGCTTAAACAAAGCACTTCGTTGTTGGATATATTGAGCTTATATACTTAACTGTACTTTTCGCTCTTTTATCACTTACAGGAATATTTCCTGTTTTGAGAAACTGGTTTCTTTTTCGTAAGTCGTCAAGCTAATCATGATTATTAAACGAATTCCATTTAATGAGCCAAAATTGACAAAAGACCTCTTACAAAAGCCACGGTCTTCGTGGAATCAAATTACAGCGCTGATTATATTGGCGTGAACACCTAAAATATGTCTGGAATGTTTATTGTGTTGCAACCAATCACAGGTGAGATCTTCACACCACATAAACCACAGGCAACGAACGGTTTCCGATCGGTCATGGAACAAATTATTTTCGTTTTCTTTAAGGATACAAACTGCCTTATTAGGAATTTAAAACACCGCTGTTCCCCAAGATCAGTGCCGAGGACCGCATGCAGTACATCATTTGATTTTAGAAAGAAAAGTTGTAGAAGCCAATGCGACGCGACGGCGACCAGCTTTCCATGTAACGACATATCACATGAAGAGAATAAAAAATGACCAATCGTGATGTTTTCGTTTCTGATAGCATAATCCTTGCTAATATTTTTTTGTCGAACAAGGGGATTCGATTTGTGTGGACTGACGATTGAACCTTCGAACTACTGTGCTGGCAGATGTCCCTTGATCGCAAGGTCGCAAACTGGAAAGACCGCCGAACAAATTCAACATCTAAGGAATGATTGGCACATCGCGCAAAGTAAACGCGCAATTTTCGGTATTCCTTCCAAAATATAATTTTGCTTTTCCTCTGAAAGCATTTACGCATTTAATATCTGGGCGATTACATGCTATAGAAGCTAGTTATGAGAGGATTTAGCCAAGAAGATTTCAAGTCCAAATTAGCACATTTTGCGCGCAAAAGAAAAAAAAAATGATTATCTCCGATCGCAGTTCTTCTTACAAAACGAATCCCCGTAAATGTCCGAATGCTCACATGTTACAACGGTTCAATGCATATCTAAAAATGTATTTTTCTAAGAAGAATTCGACAAGAACAACTCTCGAATTTCAACTTTATTATAACCTTCATGATTATGCTTGCTAAGTTACACGTATGAGACTAGGAAACATGTACAACTTTGTAGGGTGACAGAAAAAACGTATCTGCAACACTTTCGCCTGTACTACTGTAAAAACACAACGTTCATGTCCTTTGCCGATGTATCTCGGCTCCAAGTGAAAGTTACAACATAATGACATAGTTACAAAATATTTCAACATATAGCTGTTACACGCGGGTGTTATAAGCCTGAAAGAATTACAATTGATATGGGTGGAATCTTACTGACACATTTGAAGTTGAATTTGCCCCGTTGTTTAGACTGAAACCATTATAAAATGAATTTTCGGGAGGATTAGCAGGCAAAGAAATGGGAAGTAACGCAGCACTTTCCGTGAAAGAACTTACTTGGCCTTTACAGTTGTCAATCAGGTAAGGTAAGCGCCAATCCTCTGATTCCGATGGTACTTTGTTTTCAAGCGCTTTATGAAGGTAAAGCAGATCTTTATCAAGCTCTTGACGATTCAGATATTTTACTGGATTCAGGCGTTTCAAGCGTGGACGCATTACGGCGAAAAAATTCCCGCGCGATCGCTGAAGCTGTAACATGAATTGCTCCAGAGATTGCTTGGCCGTTTCCTTATTTTTCCTTAACACAGTTAGCATTTTTCGAGTTTCACTGATTGATTTTCCCAGTTCTGGATGTTTGTCTTTCAATTTACATTTAGTGTGAGAATCACATGCAATTCCGCGGCAATTGTTCCTGTTATGGCCAGACTGATGACAGTGACTACAAATTCTTCCACGGGAAACGGTTTGGAGCAAATCATTTTCGCCTTTAAGCTTTGCCAAGTGGTCTTCTGCACTTGAAATCTGTGCCTCCAAAAAACTGACATTTTCAACAAGCTCTTGCTTACGGCGGTCTAGAGGAGAATCGATCTTGCGTGTAGTAGTACTGCTTGAGTTTGATGCAGCTTTTGCCGTCTCTCCTTCGGCTGCCCAAGTTTGTGGTTCGTTACTGCTAAACTGCAACTGCTTCGGCATTAAATGTGCAGTACTGGCAGGTTCTTGTGATTTAAGCTTAAGTTGTCGCAGTTCGTGGTCCAGTGCTCGCTTCTCCGCGATAAGCAAACGTTTTGGCGACGAGAATATGTAGTCGAGATCGCCGTCTTGAAGATATTGTAAGGATTTGCGAGTCGAAAATCCCCGGGATTCAAATTCATCCGCCAATCTTTCTATTCCTGGTATTCCAATTGACATAAGCCACTGTTTTACTTCCGACATTTCCGTATTCTTCAGAACTCTTCTGAACAAGACTTTAGAGCAATTCTCCCACGCACCTGCAACGTAGGGTACTTTTAGATATGCGATAAGGGCGGGAAATAAAATTAGACTTGCTGACAGCTGTCAAAGCTCTCTGGCATTTTCCTCTGTTTTTGTTTGTCTAGTCACGCAGTGTTATTTTTCGGTTTGTCTGATTGACAAACCGTTGTTGTGAACATCTAAAACGTTTTCCCGGATTAGATTTCGCCATGTCGATTCTCCCTCACGCGTACATAGCTACCAAAAAAACATAAATAAATTACCAAAATAGTAAATCTCCCTCACCTAACAAAAAAGTGTTTAAGCTTACTGCATTAGCTGCGTAGCGATGGAAATCAGAAAACTCTAGTGGCTTACCTTGCAACATTGTAACTTGCGATCAGGCGTAACTACCGATTTCGATCGTTACAAAAAGTTTGAAAACTCGCGCGCCAAACCGTCGCGTGCGTAGGCCCGGCACATCGGCTTTGTAATTTATTTCAAAATCGCTCAAACCTGTATTCTTCGCTATTATAGCACATACTGTAAACAAATAGGAAGGAAAAGCAAATGTTTACTTGTAAAAAGACTGAATGTTAAAACAAAATGAAAATAATTTGTTCCGTGACAGATAGGAAACCGTTCGTTGCCTGTGGTTTCTGTGGTGTGATGATCTCGTCTGTGATTGGTTACATCACAATAAACATTCCAGGCATATTTTAGGTGTTCACGCCAATATGATCACCGCTGTAAGTCGCCTCTAGAAATCACAGAGGCGGAAAAGAACTGTCTGTCTTTTTGTTATTTCAGGTTTTAGCCTTTTGAAAAAAATACATCATATTAAAAAGAACAGGACGCGCGTAACAATTTTGTACGACGACAAAGCGCTATAGGGGTTCTGACGCCGTTTTTCAAGAGTCTTCCAACCTTTTCCCAGCATTCGTTTATTCCAAAGTTCAAGGGGTGTTGGAGCGTTGATGAATGGAAGTTTAAACCAATTTGTTTAACGTGTCAACGCTTTTTTCATCAAGCCTTCCGACTGGTTCAACAATGTTTGCGATCTGCGCAAACGGTCTCGGTAATATTTGGTTCAAGAAGTGTTTGTCAATGATTTACGCTTTGTGCGCATAGCTCTTCGTGCCGACACGAAAATCTAAAATCTATCCGGTATAATGTGAACACCTATCCGATATGTGACTCTCCACTTTCGAGATCAGCGCGTCGCAGCTTCCCTCCGTCACAGAAATCGCGCCGAAATCACCGTTCTTATGTGTGAACAGAATCCCTATCTGGTATGATTTTCGTGCCGGCTCAAAAGCTATCTGTTAGACGCATATGTTGAAAGTATTAACGGTGAATTTTAGTTTTGACATGTATAAGACAGCTTAAGGGCATTTAAACGTTTTTTATTGAAATATTTATTATTTAGAATTGATAAGGAAAGTTTAAAAGTATAGTCCATTTCCTCAAAAGTCCTGATAGTTTATCGGGGCTAGTAAGCCATTTATGGTTTCTTTTGATCAGTTCAGGCTCGTTTACGCAAGCGATCAACGTTTTACGTCAAACAATTGCCAGCGGCGATAATACATGGCCATGGCTAAGGCTATATGTCGCAGCGCAAGCCTCGGTGACCATGGTTGCTTTAAACCCTATAGAATTTTGATGTGAACGTTACCAGAAAGCTGCCCTTGGCGGATTGCTTCACACTTTACTCCTTGGGCCAGCATAGGGCTCTTGTTCACATGCCGAAGAACGGTGATTTCGGCTTGATTTCTGCGACGGAGCGAAGCTGCACCGCGCGGATCTCGAAAGTGGAGCGTGACATATCGGATAGTTTGCTGCAGTGTGATAGATATTCGGGCCGTAGCGGAAGTGAATAAGTAGGAGCGACAACTTCGACCACCGAGACGGAAGTAAATATTTAGGAGTGAGGACTGGAATTTAGTGCACCAATCCCTCTCGGCCAATCGCTAGCTCCAGTCCCGAGTCGTTGCCTTTCATAATATTCCCGATAGTGTGATCATAGCCAAAGTGAGTACAGCAGATGAAGCCCTCGGTACATAAAGAAAAATTTTCACGAAAATTCGCCGTTGTCAAGGAAGCTCTGTGGTTAAGGAAAACCCTTTGCCCATAAGCCATTCAGCGTTGAGCATTGCCACGTTAACTTTAAATTTTTCACACGAATTTCAAATTTCACTTCGCTACTGACAGGCTATGTTCTTACTAAAAATTTTCAGGACTACATTGAAAACATGGAGAGGCACTCGGACAACAAGAAATGGAAGCAGTGGAACTTAGAATCCACGGCCAAAATTCTAGAAAAAAGATTCCCAAACAGCTTTGTATGGGTTGTTCGGCCATCTAGATACCACCTCAATACCTTTGCCTGTTATCAAAACTTTGTGGAAACGAATATGTTTGGTGTTCCTGATCACAGAAACCCTGAATATGGTGCTTTGAAGCATTTGAGAGCACTTCTCGAGGCCGCTGTTAGAAAAAGTAAGTTTGATCACAGGGTACCCAGGCTCACAATAGCCTCCTCGAAGCCAAATTGTAAGAATTGGTATGGGAATTTATGGTCTTCTTTTAGTAGGCGAGAAACCAAAACATCAAAACTTGCTATAATGACGTTATTAGGGCGGGAAACAGTAATAAAACAACAGATAGAAATATCTTTATGTGGTATGTACACTTCAATGGTGTCTTATGTGTATTTTAACCGTTTTATCGATCCAGTCAAATCCTTATTGTTTGGCTTCGGGGAGGCTGTCGTGAGCGTGGGCTCCCTGTGGTGCGATAGGGATGCATTTGACTTTCTCGGGCTTGACCCAAGGCGTTTAATGCTTGTCTAATTCAGTTTATGGAAATATTTTACAGCTTTGGACATTCCGGAAGAAGATGAAGACCCGACATTTGATTTCCCTGTGGTCCTTGTTGGGTTCAGTAAAGGCTGCGTGGTCTTGAATCAAATCATTTACGAGTTATCTATGGTTTCAGCGTCTGACGACTCGCGGCTCAGTGACTTTGTCTCACGAATCACTACCATGTATTGGTTGGACGGAGGCCATAGTGGCGAGTCCAACACGTGGATAACAGACAAAAAATATCTTGATCACTTGGCGTCGCACGAGTCAGGCATTCGCGTGCACGTGACACCTTATCAGATCCAGGACTCTTCACGGCCATGGGTTGGCAAAGAGCAGAAGAAGTTTGTAGACAATCTTCGCTCGCTTGGCAAGAAAGATGTTAAGGTCAAAGTGCATTTCCAGGACAGAGACCCCTCGCTTGCTTTTCACTTTAAGCTTCTTGAGCATTTTAAGACTTCTTTTAAGGGAAAAGTGTGATTATATGAACTGTAAATGACCTAAAGCGTTGGTCTACACATGCCTGAGAGAAAAACACAGCACGAATGTATACAGAGCACGAAGCAAGTGGTCAAGAATGTGGTTTTTACTTTCTTTTTACGTCGCTTGGGAGGTCGAACGCCTTCTGTGGCTTACACAACGTATCACTTCTTATTGTTGGACAAATGAAGAGCCCGTTAACTGAACAGACAAAGCAAACAACGACGTTTTTGCGACTTCGCCGCTCAGTCGTCCTCCTGACGAAACCGCCATGCTACGCAGGCTATGTAGGGCTTAACCAGAGCTATTAAGCTAACCAATCACAATACGAACTGACAGTCAAATGAAGCAACAAGGTCGCGAAGCAAATACATGTGGCGGGAGACAAGTTACGTAAAAAACTCGCGCTGAAAAATTGGTGAGAAAGGGTTTTTTTATTACGCTTATTAGCTCATTATATGGTGCAAAAGAGAGAGAGAGTGGACATAACCGCGTGATTTCAATTGCGGACGTAAATTTGCAAAGGTGAAGGCCTAAGCCCGAATAAATTCGTTAATATATTTGACTTTCAGAATTATACTTGTAATATTTATTTCAATAGTATTTAAAATCAAATTTAAAACGTTTGTATTTTAACTCAGTTTATTAATATTTTTATTTTAGTTTATTTTTTGATACTATCAAGCATTCACGCAATCGCAGTCGTAATATTAGACTGCAAACGGTCATTCTCGTCCCCAGAGCCACTCGGCCAAGAGAGGACGGGCTCTGGGGGCGAGAATGGCAAACGGTCGATTTTTTTTCTCAAAATCAGTTCTTTAAAAGCGTGAACTGCCGGCGTGAGATTTTCTCGCGAAGTGCTCAAGCCTTGCAAACTGTACGGACGTCGCTCCATGCTTTTGCGGGCTGTTTTATAGTCTATCATATTATTGGCGATTATTTACTAAAAGCATTACTAACATTTTGTTTCATAAGTAAAATTTTAAGGCTCAACCGGTCGAAAATGTTAGCGTCACCCGTGTTAACTTAACCCAACCTAAAGACCAATTTGTAAATTCATACTTGGCTCGGAGGCTTGGGGGAATAAAACAAAAGAAATCATTTCAAGGCTCAGCAATGAATTATACATTTCTTTTGTTTTATTCCCGCAAGCCTCGGTGCCAAGTATGAATTTTAATTTGACGAAATTGGTCTTTTCAGTTGAACATATAAACGCGTCTTGCGCAAGCTCAGACGATCTTACTCTTATAGCCTAGGTCCAGACTCTTTTATGATTTTCCCCCTTTCACCGAACGAGAGCCTGTTTACAGACTTCACTCCTATGACTGAACTTATAAGTGAACTTAAAAAAATGTTTTCGTATATGTTAGCCCATTTCTTAAAACCTGAAAAATATCCTCTCTGGGATTCCTATCAGAGCAACTGCAGAAAATCAAATGGACCAAACAACTCTCGAAGAAGGTGCAGGTAGCTGGCGCCATCCAAGCGCGGGAAAACCATGTTACATTCAAAGTCGCGCTTGAGGTTTTGCTTCAATGCCGATTGGTTGAGACAGTGGCGTGATAATTACATAGCGCATTAGCAATTCACAGCCGGAGCAATTAAGAGAATACTTTTATAAGGCAAAACCGTGGTTGTAAGTGGTTTGATGCAAAGAGGCCCTTTATTCATTTAGGCTGTAACCTACGCTTTTTGGGCCATACCAAACGTGTGTTCGGTATCTTATTGTACCCTTTGAACAAACATATAGAATACCTTTTATTGAAAACGTTTGATGATTACACAACACACTATAGTAAAGGTACGGAAAAACGGGCAACCAAAAACGTGCAACTTGTCTTGCAACATTGCTGCAAAACTATTTGAATAGCAATGTTGCGCGTTTTACCCTCCACATCAAACCTGTTTTGCAACAAATCAGATTGTTAACAGGTTTGAACATGGGTGGTAAAACGCGCAACATAGCTATTAAACTCGTTTGTTGCCCGTTTTTCCGTTCCTTAACGAGACTTTTTTCCATAATTTTACTTATACTACTGTTACTGCCTTTTAGTCTTTTATCTGACTATATTATCGTATTTTGTAGAAAGCAGGCTGGACGATAATAAAAGCATCCGGCCTCCCATCATGTATTCCTTCCGTCATTGCTTTACAACTTTTTGTGTTATACATGTATACGATCGATTTAATGGCCTTTTAAGCCTGATTGTGTGTAAAAAACCAAGAATGTTTGTATCACAAGGAAACAGGTGGAAAACAAATCTCCGGAAAACAGATGAAAACGTTTATGAAACAATTTCTTCGCTCATTACAGTAATAGCACTCCCTTGTTTATTCCACATGCGTCAATCCAATGGGCAAATCACCTTAACGCTTACGTAAGTTTTTGTTTTGATCATAACAGTATCTTTCTCTCATATAAAACAGAAGATGCATATATTCATTCGCTGATAAATGTTACAACCGTTTTTCGATATTTTTAATGGAAGCAATTTAATTTCTGAAAGTAAGTAAAATGTAATGAATCGCTCTTCACGTAGGGAGTATATGTTTTTGTTTTATCTACTGTAATTGCTTATTATGCATGTTAAATGATAAATATTTTAAACATATTTCCGCTGATTGTTATTATGTTTCTTCGCATCTGGTTCCTTGACAATTTTTTTACGAATGACACATTGCACGCCTGTATGAAAAGTTTTTTTTACTCGTCTTTTTGCCAAACTGATCAAATTCATGCAATCTAAAATCTTTCTGTGTTGGGTATGGTTTCAGCGTCTGACGACTCGCGGCTCAGTGACTTTGTCTCACGAATCACTACCATGTATTGGTTGGACGGAGGCCATAGTGGCGAGTCCAACACGTGGATAACAGACAAAAAATATCTTGATCACTTGGCGTCGCACGAGTCAGGCATTCGCGTGCACGTGACACCTTATCAGATCCAGGACTCTTCACGGCCATGGGTTGGCAAAGAGCAGAAGAAGTTTGTAGACAATCTTCGCTCGCTTGGCAAGAAAGATGTTAAGGTCAAAGTGCATTTCCAGGACAGAGACCCCTCGCTTGCTTTTCACTTTAAGCTTCTTGAGCATTTTAAGACTTCTTTTAAGGGAAAAGTGTGATTATATGAACTGTAAATGACCTAAAGCGTTGGTCTACACATGCCTGAGAGAAAAACACAGCACGAATGTATACAGAGCACGAAGCAAGTGGTCAAGAATGTGGTTTTTACTTTCTTTTTACGTCGCTTGGGAGGTCGAACGCCTTCTGTGGCTTACACAACGTATCACTTCTTATTGTTGGACAAATGAAGAGCCCGTTAACTGAACAGACAAAGCAAACAACGACGTTTTTGCGACTTCGCCGCTCAGTCGTCCTCCTGACGAAACCGCCATGCTACGCAGGCTATGTAGGGCTTAACCAGAGCTATTAAGCTAACCAATCACAATACGAACTGACAGTCAAATGAAGCAACAAGGTCGCGAAGCAAATACATGTGGCGGGAGACAAGTTACGTAAAAAACTCGCGCTGAAAAATTGGTGAGAAAGGGTTTTTTTATTACGCTTATTAGCTCATTATATGGTGCAAAAGAGAGAGAGAGTGGACATAACCGCGTGATTTCAATTGCGGACGTAAATTTGCAAAGGTGAAGGCCTAAGCCCGAATAAATTCGTTAATATATTTGACTTTCAGAATTATACTTGTAATATTTATTTCAATAGTATTTAAAATCAAATTTAAAACGTTTGTATTTTAACTCAGTTTATTAATATTTTTATTTTAGTTTATTTTTTGATACTATCAAGCATTCACGCAATCGCAGTCGTAATATTAGACTGCAAACGGTCATTCTCGTCCCCAGAGCCACTCGGCCAAGAGAGGACGGGCTCTGGGGGCGAGAATGGCAAACGGTCGATTTTTTTTCTCAAAATCAGTTCTTTAAAAGCGTGAACTGCCGGCGTGAGATTTTCTCGCGAAGTGCTCAAGCCTTGCAAACTGTACGGACGTCGCTCCATGCTTTTGCGGGCTGTTTTATAGTCTATCATATTATTGGCGATTATTTACTAAAAGCATTACTAACATTTTGTTTCATAAGTAAAATTTTAAGGCTCAACCGGTCGAAAATGTTAGCGTCACCCGTGTTAACTTAACCCAACCTAAAGACCAATTTGTAAATTCATACTTGGCTCGGAGGCTTGGGGGAATAAAACAAAAGAAATCATTTCAAGGCTCAGCAATGAATTATACATTTCTTTTGTTTTATTCCCGCAAGCCTCGGTGCCAAGTATGAATTTTAATTTGACGAAATTGGTCTTTTCAGTTGAACATATAAACGCGTCTTGCGCAAGCTCAGACGATCTTACTCTTATAGCCTAGGTCCAGACTCTTTTATGATTTTCCCCCTTTCACCGAACGAGAGCCTGTTTACAGACTTCACTCCTATGACTGAACTTATAAGTGAACTTAAAAAAATGTTTTCGTATATGTTAGCCCATTTCTTAAAACCT
>CALNXI010003386.1:27866-40461 GCA_942486025.1 Porites evermanni | reverse complement strand
CCCTGAAAGAGGTTCAACTGTACTCTGAACTTAGTACTAGACGTTCGACGTTTGTTTTAGAGTTATGAGGAAATCTACAGAACTAAAGAAGAGCACTTTTTCGTTACCGATTTTCCCGCACTGCGCACTGCCGTGTTTCTGTAATTAACTCATCAAAAGAAGTCGAGGGAAATTTGCCACCAACAGAAGTCAGTGAGAGCGCTTCCAAATCTTCAGACATGAGTGAGTTGTCCAAACCTGAGTGAAAGAAATTTTTTCCTCACAAGTTAGATGATAAGGTGATGCCATAAGCTATTCTCCCCTCGTTCCCTTCCTGTCTTCTTATACCTCCCTTCTTCGAGCATTTGTCGAGTCTCGCGTTCCTTCTTATAGCTAACTCTTCCACGAGGAAGGATTTTTTCAAGATAGGATACACAATTTTTTTTCACTTTAATCAGCCTTAAGCAGGGATTTGAAAAAGATTCGAGCGTTACCATGGCTCTCTACCCCAACATCAAGCCCCCTTTTGCCCGTTGTCTTCACGCATGTATGCCGGGGTCCTTTAAAAGTTTGCAAGGAAAATACAGCTTTCGTAAGGAGTCTATTGGAAACATTCCCGTTTAAAATAGCATCTTGTAATATTGAGTGCCAATCGCCAAACGCGACTTGGTATCATTTTTGGTACTCATGCATTGCGCACGCAACTTAGATTATTCAGTTGTATGTAGTAGTAGAAAACTGAATTATCTTAAGGGTTCAGAATTAACTGTAGGCCCCAAGCCAGTAAGATGGATAGACACTGATTACAATGTATAATAGCCTGTGAGTATCGAATATGTGTTAAAAATATTGACCGTTCGAACACTGGACGCAACAAAGAAAAGGATTTATTGAACTTATGGACGCGACTTAGGGTGGGATAAACAGACACAAACAATAAACGACTCAAACTTACCAAAACTTTTTACTTCTGGTAAACAGGCGCCGCCAGTTGAGCAATCGGAAAAGGTCACAAAGTCGTTACTGTCCAGAACAACTGCCTCCGAACCCCATTTGTAGACTAGACGGAGTCTTAGGACCTTTTCCTTCGTGAAGTCAATACATCGCATTGAAAGGTAACACTGAGAGACCTCTGAGTGACTCAAGTCTACCATGTCTTCACTCAGTTCTCGTTTGAAGATCTGTATCGATTCTGATAGCTTCTCCTTTTGTGAAGCATAAAGAACTGTTTGAAGATTTCCCGGATGCTCGTTTTCGGCTTCCATTTTCATTACCGCAATGTCAGCTGGAGCGAAGCGACTCATGCATCTGTTGAATACATCCATGCCAGATCGATTCAGCATAATAACTGACTGGAATGCCCCTATCTTGCGCACTGATCCATAAATGTGCACACATGCAGCCGCACTCAGTTGAAGCTCGTCCTCCGATACTTTCTTGATGCTGAACGATTGAGAGTATGTGTCGTCATACTCGTCGTGCACCACGTTCTCAACATCAGACGAGGTACTGGACAATGTGGAGTTTTTCGAATCAATTAGCTCAAATCTCACCAGTTTTGAAGGATCAAACTTGGCAAAATCAACGAGACTCAATAAAATGTTGGCAAAATCTTGCATGTAATCTTCATCTACTTCCTTGTCGTCGGTCAACAATGTGTCTCGTAGGCGGCGAGAAAAAATTTCTAACCTTCTGTGCAGCCTTATGTCGTGTAGGCAGTGCTTGAAAAACCGCTCTAGAAAGTTAAGCATTTGCTCAATGGCAAGACTTTCGCTCCACTTTGTAATTTCTGCAACAGGCTTCTTGTTGTGATTCTTCAGGCACAACTTCTCCAGAATTTGGCACTCCACATACACAAGATTCCGGAATCTGTTGTTTTGTCGAGCATTCAAAACGCTTGTCAACAACTGATTTACGTTGTCCTCACGAAGTCCAATCAAGCCACTATGAGGAACAAGCCTCTTATGGTCAACAAAGATTTCCTTGATGGTTTGAATGAGATGGGGAACAATGGCAAGGAAAATGCTTGTCCTCGATTCATCTGACGGTGAACACACCAGTTTATATTTTGTAGAAATATCTTCTGGCATTGGTTGACGATTCTCGATGAATTGTTTGACTAAAGGATCTGCATTATTGGAAGATGAAAAGGCTTTATCCTGGTTCAACTCCAGGCAACAGTCTCTCAACACAGAGTTGCAAAGAATTGTAGCTTTACGTGAAAAATACCTCACTAAATCTGTGTTAACGAGTTGTAAGTCAGTTATCTTCGTGGCAAGTTTTCTCAAGCGCCTGATGTGCATCTGGCCTCTTGATGTTACATTGTATTCTAGTGAGTATTTTAAAAGAATATCACAGAATAAAATTGGTAAACTGTTTCCTCTACTAGGAACTGGGCGTCAAAAAGGATACAGGAAGGTCTTAAGGGTTACTTAAGGGGACTGTGTCACGGCTGTTCATTTTGTTAATAATGAATGCCAGCAACGCATCCATATTCGCTATAGAAACGTAAGAAATTACTTGTGAATGACAAAATCACAGCTTCTGTCAAACAAATGTCTCCAAGCATTATATTGTTACCAAAAAAAAAAGAACTTTGAAAAACGTTTAGGCTAACAAGTTTTCAAACCCAGCCACTATTTCAGTCCGTTTCAATCCTCTTCAAGTTTGTTCATCCGTACCTCCTTTTGTATTTGCCGTGTTATTTATACCTTCTGTTCATTGCATGAGCAGTTATTCTTATATTTCACTCAGTTTGGTGGCGGTTTCATCTGTCTGGATTTTGATAAATTTCGTGACACAGATCCTAATAAACTAAGTAACAAATTTAGATATCTTTTTAAAAAAAAAAACAGCCATTGCGCCGCAAGTCCGCTTGAAACACCACTGACCTTCTTGATTTATGCCCTCCAGACACTTTCTTAGAGAAGAAAGATTTTCTGCTCCAGCACTCTTCTCCGACCAGTGTTGCAAAGAAAGGTTCAACTGCTCGCAGTCGTCCTCCCAAAATCTGGTGACTTGATGTATTAACTCTTCAGGCATCTCAAGCAGCCTGGCAATGGTTACGACGTTAAAGATGTTCCCCTCCATGCCCAGTAGCTTCCTTACATAATTACACAGATCTGTGAAAAAATAACATACCACTTGTTAGGCATAAGAGGGGACACCTAGTAGTAGTGTCACTACAAATTTTTTGGAGACAATTTTTTAAATGATTTGTTTACCCCTATTTTGCGTCGAGGTCGGAGGTAAGAGTCCTAAGTAAAGGTTACAATAGTGAGTGAATGAGTGGTCAAATAAATGAATAGACTTAACGTGGGTTTCGTTCGCGAGAATTGCATTTAATTCATGTTTTAAAGATTAACTATGGAGACCAAGATAAGGAGGATCTTTAAGCACCACCGCCATCTATTGTATACTGTTATACTAAAGCACCTAACAAATTTACCTCCTTCACTAAAATGCTTCTTGCTCGCGTGCCCATTTTCTCCATTCACGCTGACTGTCCCACAGAGATATCTCACTTCGTTTTTCCATTCCAGAGGAAGTTTGATTACCTTTCCTCCATTCCACCAAACAAAGGAATCTACACCGAAACTAAAACTTCTGTGCTGGCTATCAGGTAGTTTGTAGTCTTCCCCGAGTTGAATACTAACTTGAAGGTTTTCATGATTGTAAATTCGCTTTTTATCTAGTCTGTCAGTGGCATGTTCATGTACCTCTATAAAACCCTCTTTCTTAAGCTGTACCAAAGCTGAAGTCTCGTCCTCTCTGAAGAATTGTTCGTGGTAAACGTCTTGGCTCACGAAAAGTAGAGCAAGCATGTCGTGTGCAGATGAGGGCCTCGTCTTGTTCAACAGCACCAGTAACGTGTAATCAAACGACAGCAAATCAAATCTGGACAGAATGTCTTTACTACGGATCAAGGTCCAACGTAACAGAACCATAATGAGTGAGAAATGTTTCATTTCAACCTCAACTTCTCCGGCTGCCTCATTAATCTTTGAACTCTTAGTGATGTCTTGCCAGGTGACCTTTCCATCTCTAGCTTCAGTGCCATGCAAAATGAAAACATCATCTCCATTCCATTTCCAATTCAAGCTTTTAAAACTAGTTGTCAGCTTTATAGGTTTCCTAAAAGAATGGCCATTCGGTTGTAGATTAACGATGGGTGCAGCTATAATTACGTCATTTTCCAGATCCTTTTGAACTATCAAACTGTAGTACTTAGACGGGTCCTCTAATGTTATGGTTACAGACAAGGAATCGTCAAGAGCTCCAGGGGGGCACACTAGCCTGATATTTCCTTCAGCCATTACACTACCTTCACTGGTAAAAATACCCTCAATGCTTTCTTCCTTGAAGACGCCTTACCGAGAAGGTTAACAAAAAAAGGAATAAATCAGTTTAACGACATATTATGTCTGCTAATAAACTCATTAAGTAAAATAGGGGCAAATCAGGAGTGAAATGTATGCTGATTACGTCACAAAACCCGCGCATATTCTGTATCCACAGTTCAGTCTACTTTGTTGTCGTATAAAGACTTGTCAGACGGATTTGTTGATAGATATCCGAAAATTCTTTCCCAACTAGGTGCTCTGCTAGATGTCATGATTTTAAAAAATAATGCGACTTTTTTTAATTAAAAAAAAAAAAACATGTTTCGACGGTACATCAGTCATCGTGTGACGGTTATGAAAGTTTACAGCTGATAAAAAGTGCCTGTTACAATGCACAGTAAATAACAATTCAGCTTAAAAGGCACATATAATGTAAATTAAACATCACATTCGAAAACTGATGCAATGGTACCTAAATTTTTTATCAGTTTTGTTATTGAGACTATTCAAGTGGTTATGTTACTGAAAGTGTTACTTTTTGGGGGAACAGAGCCGATGACATTATAGCCTTTTGCCTTTATCTTATAAATTTTTCTTTTGTTGTGCCAGAGTATTACTGGTTTGACAGGTTTTCAATGTTTTAATTGATGATATTACCTGAACCCTTGGTACCAGAAGCTTTTTCTCGCGTGCGGCGGGGTAGCTCGGTGTCGGCCACAGGACCTTTATTTGCTGCTAGAAAAAAACCTCTGGCACAGAGCGAGTCCATAAACTGTTCCCGTTGAAATTTGATCATGGGATTTCATTTAAACCAATCCGATCGAACGTCTCTAACTGTGATTACAAGGGCTGGCGCCTAAAGTTAAAATCGTTGTCTTTCGATTTGCATTAACGAGCGCTGACAGTCATAACAGAATTTTAACTAAGCTTATTCATTTATTTTTTTAGTTTAAAATCAAATATAAAGTTTCATGAGGCAATTTTTATATTTAATTAAGCGTAATCTCATCCGCCAAAGTAAAGAGAAATTAATACTGACTTAATAATGACTTGATATAAACAATAGACTAATAATTTCTGAGAAACCTCGATGTGGAATATTATTTAAGCTGAAAGAAATCATTATAGAACTTTTGGGAGAGATGATCGATCCCGCCTGAATGTTAGAGCGTTTTCACATGACGTCGCGGCGGCCATATTGGTATTCCAAAACAATGAAACGGCGGCCATGTTGGTGTACCAAACCAATCCCGTGGGAGTTGAACTCTTTTCTTATGCAAACGCTTTCTTTTGTTCCTATAAATTTTCATAAATGCTGCCCACGTGAATGAAAACGCTTTATAGACTTTTTAGCTTGTATGTTTTGTTTTCCCATTGCAGACCATGTGATGTTACCCAAGAGAACTGTTTCTTTTAAATCTCGTCCCATTCACGTGCATCCACGTACATATGCGTGCATGACTAATGAAAAGACAAAAGCCAAATTACCTAGAGAATATCACGTGCTCGGAATTGGGAAAACAAAACATACAAGATAAAAAGGTCTATTCGCACACAAGGTCCAGGAACAATCGATGTAGCACTGCATTAATAGCGATTTTCCGCAAACAGCTCGCAATACCACCAAAGCGCCCTTGCGTCCATTACATTAGGTCGTTTGCCTCGCGATTAACTGCTTGGCACAATCGAAAGTTTCTAATACGTTTCTTCGGAACTGTGTCAAACCTTTAAGCATCGCAAGAAAGCTTAACAACAGGAGAGTAAAACGTTACCTTCAGAAGTAGTGAAAGTTGGCGGCAAAACCTCTAAATCCAGTGCATCGCTTTTTTCTGCAATAAGATGATTGGACACAAGGCAATATAATAATAATAATAATAATAATAATAATAATAATAATAATAATAATAATAATAATAATAATTTACTTTTTATAAGGCGCAAAATAGCATTTGAATATATGATCTAATGCGCGCAAATAGGCAAAAATAGTTTCCACTATCCTACAGTGTCCCAGGATTCAGGGTAAGTTCTTTATCAATTCTATATGGGAGTTTTGCTCCATCTTTTACCCACTGATATGGGGAGCTGGGTACCCCGTGGCCTTGCATCTCAAGGTAACAGTCCCACCCACTCTGACTAGCTGCGACTTGGGTTGTTTGATGATTTTAACCTCTTCTGTATTATGAATACAGCACCTGTGTATAATTAATAAGTTCGTACTAATAGTTAACAAAGTTAATCCAAGAAGTATTCTTTCGTTTTAAGACTACTACAAAGAAGAAGAGTAATCAAAAAAGAAACTGTGTAAAAACAAACTGTATAGAGAATAATGTGTAACTGGTGCATCTACATCACCACAGTAAGCACCATTATTTTTGTTTCTTTGTTTGTTTGTTTGTTTGTTTGTTTTTTTTGACTAGCCTAATTAATATCAACTTACCTTTGTATTCCAGAATGTCTAAGGCTTGACAATTCCCACTTTTTTTCAGCCAGACAACAAGCTGTCGAACAGTCTTAGCCCTTTGGCCTAAGTCAGTTAACAAAGCCATTGAAGGACTTCCATCCATTCTTGTTCTTTGGTTTTCAAATGACGTAACCTAACCGAATACAACAGTTTATTAAAGGTTTTTTTAATGCAAGTGGGACTATC
The DNA here is from genome assembly GCA_942486025.1 of Porites evermanni. Classification (NCBI taxonomy): domain Eukaryota; kingdom Metazoa; phylum Cnidaria; class Anthozoa; order Scleractinia; family Poritidae; genus Porites; species Porites evermanni. Next base: position 33,489 of record CALNXI010003386.1, on the reverse strand, counting down.
GATACCGGGGGATTACTTGGGCTAATTTTTGCTGGTTATGTGCCGCTGGCCTCTCAACGCCCCTACCCCATTATAGTCTATTCTGTGGCCAATTATAGACCCCGTCTTAGTCACTTTTAGGAAAATATGTAATTTTCGCGATCCCAACTTAGTCACTTTTTATTTTTATGAATTGACCCATATTTTAAATGGAATGAAGAACACTTTATTTTTCACCTACAGTACAAACATTCTAGTACGTTTGCTAACCGTAAGTATGAAGAACTGTCTTACCCCAAAAAATCCGAAAATGTGCGACCCCATTCTAGTAACTGTATTGAAAATGCGACCCCGTTGTAGTCAAACCAGTCGTGAAAATGCGACCCCATCCAGCGGCACATCCCCATTAACCTCTTATAAGGAGGTACCGATATCGATATTTTATTTAGTACAGATTACGTGCAGGTTCCCCATCATAAATAATCATTACCGTTTTTAACACAGGGCCTGAATATCTAACACGGTCTCTTTTCAAAGACTTTTTCTCGGTTCGTTTGGGCCCGGTGAGATTCGTATTCGAACGTCGCTTGTGTTTATAGCCGGGTTAAAAGTAAATCCAGAAGGAAAATTCTTTCTTTCTAGCAAGGTTCTCAAACTTGTTCATAACCAAATGATCGGAAGAATACACCAGTATAAATTTTCATAGTGATTTTTTGGCTGTAAATATGACTTAAAGTTTGACGGAAGATTTATTATTATTATTATTATTATTATTATTATTATTATTATTATTATTTTAGCTGCCTTTTTTTGGGATATAATTTTTATTAAATCGGCCAACCCCTCCCTCAAAAGGTAAACGGAATTAAAGCTCCTAAAATTAAATATAGGTGTGTGGATTTCTTTGCCATGGCTTACGTTCATTGGTTTTAATATACGTAGTATAACGAAAGCTTTGCTTGCAGGCTGGCTTAAACTATATATTAGGATTTGATTCACAGACTCAAAAGCTACAACCTCTTAAACACCACATTTAACACGAGGAACGTAGTTCTGCTCAGTAGCTCTAATTTCAACTGAATAATCACAAAAGTGTTTTTTTAGGATTTCAGTTAGGACCACAGTGTACAGCATAAATCAACCGTACCTACTGGGGAAAGTACTGCTTTGAAACGTTTGCATGCCTAGCTCATGCCTTCAATCCTCCTTGGAATCATCACACAAAAATTATCACAATATAACTGGAAATCATTCTCGGGTTTATGGAGAGGAATCTAAATACTGTTTTGTTACCTGTTCTTGTGAATACATTCCAGTTGGCATCACACTGATAAGGGCCTTCCAGTCACGAGGACCATCAATGTCGAGCTGGTCAGATAATTTCTTGAGAATGCCATAAGGTAGCTCTCGTATTTCCATATCCACGTACCTTGTCTTTAATAAATTCAACACATGCTTAAATTGAAACATATTATTCATTCAAAATATTTCGCCTTTTCCGGGATTGGTTCAAAGCCCCTGCTTTTTTTTTTTACAATCAAATGACATTTACGATATATATTTATTGCCTTGTCCCTAGGCCTCATTATTCCGCGCGGCCAAAGCGTTTCGGGTCACGTGGTCCAAGCGAAAATGTGAGGCCTAGAAAAAAATCCCCAAAAGTGAGACAAAAGTGAGACAGCTCTAATCTCAGGCGGTGGTTTTCAATTAAAGACCAGTGTTTCGCATGTCAAAGCTAAAAATACACCGCTCAAGGACACAGAGAAGGGAAGGGAAAGTTCAAAAGAATGCTTAGTTTTCTTTTAGTGAACAAAGGAAGGCTCTTCTTCACAAAATTGTCCTTCTAGGAATTCGAAATTCACGAAATTTTCTTCACAGCCGATCAGAGCGCTTGGCCTGTTCTGAAACGCAACCAAGCAGCCAAGTTTTTGAAAAGTTTTCAGGTACATTTTGTACTCTTTAGTCAAGAAAATTACGTCTTTAAAAGAAAATTTATGTATTTGTTTAAGCCTGCTTTCCATATGATTATCCGGATCGTACCGATCGCCCTAGCCGTTTCAAAAAATTTCGATACGATCCTGACGACTGGGACGATTGGTCGTTTCCATGTGATCGTTTCGATCGCCTCAAAGCCAAGAGACACGGGGTCGTCAGCGATGTCTCTGGGTGAGACAATTATAGAATTTTTGCGCGTGTTTCGCAAACAAGCCAAACATAAAATGATTATGATTTTTATTCGGAGAACCAACCTCGTCCCTTTCTATCTGCTTTTTCTCTCGATTATGCGACGTCGAGAAGCTAGAAGAGTTCGACGAAAACATACTATCACGTCGAGAACTTGAAGTCACGGACTTTCTCTAATTTCAAATATTAATAGCGCCCATACGCGGTGCGAACATTTTGTAGTACTTTGTTGACTTCAGCGCCGTCCAGGCCGAATATATTCTCGATTACTGGTATAAAAATGATGATTTCTGGGATAGCCTTCGATCGTCCCGATCGTCCCAGTCGTCTGAAACCGTTTCCATATGATCGTTTCAAAATTTGCACGATCGTCCCGATCGTCCGGATAGAACTCAACTCTATCCAAGCGATCAAGGTCGTCTTAGTTGTCCGCATCGTCTGCAATCGTCCGGGTAGCGTTTCCATGTGATCGTTTCGATCATCCGAACATTATTTTTGAGACGACTGGGACGATCGGGACGATCATATGGAAACCAGGCTTAATATTTCATTTTAGAAGTTTTGTCCATTTTGAGATCGGCTTGAGCGCCCTGATTTGACATTTGAGTTGAATGATTTTTGCCACGTGCTTAGCCTTTTTACTTGCGTGAACGGACCCACGAGCCAAGTTTGTGCGTGTTACGCGAATTGCTGTTAATAAGGGTTAATCTATGGGTTTTAAAATAAAATTTTTCGAGAAATAGTTTCTCTGTCTGTTGTTGTACGGTGTTCTTTCATTGATAACATTTGCTCAAAACACGATCCTGAGCTCGAGACTACAGCATCCAAGTTGAATTTTTAATACTTCTCACATTACACGCATCACTTCTGCGAATGCCGGCGAATTTTTAGGGCACTTTTCGATACGCAGCTAATGAATTTTATTTGAATGTATGTTTTCGATGATTTGCGCTCTCTAAAGTATCGTTTTACTTTGAAAATTGGCGCAGTTGGGTTAAGAACTTAAAACTCTGATAGTTCAGTTGAAATGATGAGATTGAAGAAGCAGAAATCAATCTTCACAGGACTATGAATAACATTCTGATGACTTTTCAAAGCCGGTTGGCAAAAGTCAATCTCCCAAATTTCCACAAGAGTTTACAGGGTTTTTTAAGAAGCCATAATTTTCTGCTGTTTACAACATCTTGATTTCAAAAAAGCAACGCACGCATGCGCATTCTGTTTTTGGCTGGGCTTTTCCTGCCCGTTCACCTCGGATACGTCACCGAAGTGAATTGACCGAGAGAGACTGGGAAAACGCCGTACAGGAACTAGGCAAATACATTTAGAAGATGGAGCAGTATCCCATCGATTCGATGGTATGTTGCCGGGGCAATATACAGTATACTTTCGATTCGAGAAACCAGTTGGTTTTGTTACATACATAAAAAAAAAAACGTTACATACATTAAGAACGGGGCACGCGAGGGGGACGCGCGCCCTGTTCTTTCCTGTTCCTATATTACTTACAGGCACCTGCTACGCAGGCTTCTTCGATGCTAACAATAATTAAATTTCTTTATGGTACGCTTTATTAAGAGCTTAGAGTTTTTAAGGAGTTTTATAATTGTACAGCAAGAAAGACCTCACAACCATTTAGGATAGCAACTGACAACTAATTAAATTATAACACCTCGTTAACCCCTCCTTCATACGTTTAATCGGTTTCTGAACATTGCTCGTTATTACAAATTAGGAATGTAATTTTTTCCCATACTAACGCAACTCCATTTTGTTTAGTTTGTCTGATTTGACTGGAGTAAGAGAGAGAATAAGAGTCACGCTAACGCCAAACACCATGGTGTCATCATCCATGATAATAATAATATCTTTATTATTCCTGTAGACGACCACCTCCCGGAAGTGATCACTTTGTCGTGAACCAAGGGTGGTCGCTTATGAGAGAGTTAACTCTACTGTTTCACTGCAAAGTTTTGAACATTTTGACGCTATTTCTATGATCGATAAGAGTATAGACCGTGGAAAATTGTTGTTGATTTTTCCCTCATTGTTTATGTCTATGTTGGTCGAGGATTCTCGGAAAATTGCGCTCGCAAGAAAGAGAAAAACAAATTGCGCTATTATCATGTCATTTCCATGGTCTGCACTAGACCAATCAGAACGTGAGAAATCGCACAGTTGCAGTTACAGTAAAAAAACAAATAAGTACTCACAGACTGAACAACACCATCGGCCTTGTTTTCAACGCTGCTGCTTTGGTTCTTTCCCCACTCACTATGCACTCGTTCTTTCTCATAAGTTGATGGCTCCGCAATGCCTCTTGGATATGGGTATTTTAATGTAACGACTTCTAAACACAACAGAGAAAAAATTGACATTAAGTTAGAAGAACGCTGTGCCACTTGACCAGCAGGTATGATCGTCCGCATTCAGTGTATGCCTGTCAAATAAATTGGACCGTTGTTTACAATGAGTGATGAGTCATCATCAGAGTTACGGCATGGGTTGGGTAACTCCAGTTGATGATATTAAAAACCCACGGAGAAATTCATACAATTAAATCCTGTCAAACATTTATATTATTTCTTATCCAATTACTGTATATGTGCATGTTATACATCTTGTAAATATTTATATTTTTATATTATTTTTTTAACCCAATTACTGTCTTTATATTTACTACTTTTCAGAGGTTTATTAAGAAGGCCTTTGAGCTTAGTTAACATCCTATTCGCCATTTGCACATCTCAGATAATACACCTTGTTTGTCGTTATGTCAGCCCACGGATGAGTAGACTGCTTGCGGTCCGCCTTTTCTCTTAAAATCCGTCTAGTTCTTATCTCATCCAGCGCGATTGCAAACCACGACGTTATGATTACAATAAGGCATGGAGACCAGACGAGAAAAGCCTCGTTTCTCGCAGCTCGCGGCTTTGCCGCTCGCGTCCTTAGGTTTCGCGTGCAGTAACTTTGCAAAGAAAAATAAGAGACTGCTCGCAGTCCAACAGATGAGCCGCTCATCACTAGAGTTCGCTGTAGCTCTGTGGTTAGAGCATTTGGCTAGTGTCTGGAGGGTGGGTTCAATTCCCATCTGGAACTCAGAATTTTTTTCTGAGTTCTCTCTCCACCCAAATCATTCTATTTATTATTTATCGCTCAGAGAGTAACAACGTGACAGCAAGGTGTAGTTATTTCGTGTGTTTATGTGACATAATGTGACTGTGCGATGGGGTCATTATGTCGGGCCACAAGTGACTTGCTCATCACGGGAGTTCTCAGAAGCTCAGTAGTTATAGCATCCGACCAGTGTCTAGAACGTCGTGGGTTTAATTACCATCTGGAACTAAATTTTTTTTCCTGAGTCCTTCTTTCCATAAATATCATTTATTTATTACGACGATAAAACCCAGGAGAAATTGGAAACAATGGTTATACAAAATTTGGGGGGGGGGGGGGGGGG
>CALNXI010003386.1:0-26213 GCA_942486025.1 Porites evermanni | reverse complement strand
ATAAAGGGAAAAAAAGGAAAAAATGCCCTGGCCGAGATTTGAACCCCGACCACCTGCATGCAAAGTCGTGTCTTAGACTACTGCTCCACGTCGCCAATTCGACAAAATTATGAACCTTCGCTACGCGAGGAAATTAATGAGCATCAACCCTATATAAATTCGCTAATACGCTTGACAGGCTTGTTCTTTAGCCAATTTTAATGCACTATTATAGTTACCTTCTGCCTTTGGACAGGACTCAGGATGCAGTGAAGAAATCTGTTAAAGGGGAAGAAATTTTACCTGTCAGTAAGCATAACCAATACATTCTTGAGTGACGGGCAAAGCTTTTGCATAGAGTCAGGCTTTTTGCAAAATATTAGAAAGCCCTAGTGCCCATACTTAAGAATAAATTTCAATTCGCGTGCAAATTAATTAAAAGTAACCGTCATTTGAATGGTTGTGATGAGGATTCAACCCATTCGCTCCTGGAAATATTGCCGAAAATCGCCCTTTGAAGCTACAATAGTTGAGCGGTGTTCTGGTCAAACAAGATTTTCATCGGAATTTTCGGGTCAACTTTACAAGGTTTTTTTTTTTTTTGGCCTTTTTCTCCGGCCTCCTTCACTGAATTGTGCTTATTCTGTTATGGTTTGAAAGACCTCTTCCCCCTGATAGATGACTTAATAGTAGTTGTTCTTGACCGTTCAAAACTGATGATGTCACAAGCAGTAGATGGAACGTGGGCGGTTGCAGGGGTTCAGCGGCGAACGGGATAACTGCAAATACGAAAAACGCCATTTTGTTTTAAACTTTGCTTGCTCACCTCTTTGGATAAAAATAAGCTATAACGAGAAACAACACTCCCGAGGTCCCCGCGTGAATCTCCAGGTTCGCTAAAGGTACAAAAACAAATGTTACAGTAAAATATGCATGCTTTCTATTTCGGATTATAGTTAAAGGTACTATGTCTCAAACTTTGCCCAAATGTCGTATTAGCATTGTTAAAGGTTTGCTTATAGTGGAAAGTGCACTTAGCCTATCCAGCTAGTTTACAGGCACTTTACTCAAATGATCAGAAACACATAATTTAAACATAACATAACAGGAATAAACACCACAACTGACAGGAGGCAACCAGTTGGTTATTTGAAAGCACGGCAGAAGATTTGAATTCGGGACTAGCGTAAACAAACTGCAGCAAGTGGTCAGAGCGGGACTCTACTCAAGGTAGTCTAGCAGTTTCCTCCTTAGAGACTCAGTAGTCTTCCCGCTTATTTATGATCCTCGCAGTGAATTTCATCATCATTTAGGCAGTTGAAAAAGAAAGAAAATTTAAACAAAATCAGGCTTACCCACAAAGAATGCCAATCACTCAGATCAACGAATTGAAGTGGAAGTGAAAAGTCAACCTAACGGAGGTAACCGGTCATTTCGCCCCAGTTACTAAGACGCCGTAAGACCCCTATTTTCGAGTCATTTAAATATGTAATATTAGGACCAGACCCTGCCCCGAACCCACCGCTTCCACCTCCTCAAATAAATCCCACTCCAAGCTTCATGGGATGTGTAAAAGAAACGAGGATCCATGACTGATACAACGCTTATTGATCCAAGCAAATATTTAGCGATATATCGCTACAGGTGAAACAAACGGTAAATCTAGTACATTTACTGTAAAATTACAAACAGTTACACAAACAGATTGTCTGGGGCTCCTGTGGAATGAGTGCAAAAACAGGCATTTTTGAAATGTGTCTCAAAAGGCTTTATCCGAGGTTGTAGTTCTCTTAGTCTGTTAAAGCGCTCAAAGTATATTGCAGTTGTAATTCGAATTGATCCAAAGTACGGGAGAGGCCTCTGTTGGTTCTTCAACTGATACTTCTGAATCTTTGTTTTATTACTTACCTACTGGTTGATGGTTCCTTTGATAGGTCTTCGTTGGTTTCTTGTTGCATCTGACGTGGGTTTTCTAAACGCCCTTTGAGTTTATTGCTGTCACAGTCTCTCTCGTCGTCATCACTAACGCGGTTACTGGCTTGGGTTTCAGGTCTCTCACTGGGTTCTTTAAGACAAAAATATTTTAGTTTAAGCATATAATTGGACGAACCCGAAAAAAAAAGCGAAGAAAACGGTCCGAACAACACATCCGAGGAACTGACGTTAGTGTTTCCAAAAGGATGAACAAAGGTGTGTGGGTTCACACTAGAACTTCAGGTAAGACTGACTTTATCTACTAAGGTGGTCGAGTGTGTACTTTGCTTAATGATGGTACTGTTGGACTTGAAACCTTTAGTAAGCTGGCAAATGTAAAGGTTCCCAGTGTTTCTTGACGACCAGCAAAAAGTGAAATTGACGTGAGCGTTTGTGAATGGCGTTATCTCAGAATTGAGCTGAAATTTCATACGCCCGCCGTAGTCAATCGAACGTTCGGTAATCGAACTCAATCGAACGCCGATCGTTCGATTGACTTCGACTGGGTTCGGTAATCGAACTCACCTAAAACCTTTCCCAATCGAGCATAATCGAACGTTTTGAGATGGAAACGTCAACAATTGAACACAAAACAAGTTTCATATCCTCGGCTGATCTCGTTTCAAACAAGCACTGTGGTTAAAAAATGAGTTGTGTGTTAGCTTCAATTTCAACCTGAGTATATAGGCAAGATGTCGGAGAAAGCCGAAATCGTTAAACCCAGCGTGAAACTAACAATTCTGGAAGCGATGGCCGTTACTGATGGTTAAAGGTTAGCACGAGTGCCCTTTCGCCGTCGGTATGGATGAAAAGTTTTTTGGTAAGAGAAAAAGGGGAGGTAGGGATCCAGCTCTTACGGTAACTGGCAATGGCGGCGGCCCGGTCAGCTTAGACTTTGCAACGTGAACTGATGCCGGTGCGTTGCCCATTGACTGTCGAAGTCAAAGTGCAAGTATTATGCCCGCTAAGGTCATTAAGCACTTCCAGTATTAACTGCGAATTTCTTGATTACTTTAACAATGAAGATCTAAGTCAACTGAAATGTCCTTATGTTTTCATACCTGCCTCAGGGGGAATTTTTTCGATTGAATTGAAACTAAATGATCACTGTGTTCAAACCGTTTTGTCTTTCTGCCGAGCAAAATCGAACAATTCGCTTTGATTAAGTTCGATTAGTTCGATTGAGTTCGGTAATCGAACTCACGAGTTCGATTAAGTGAATTCACCGAAAAGTTCCAAGCTAGTTCCAATTCGATTATGTTCGATTACCGAACCACTCGAATAACAATCCGATCGATTTGGTTCGATTGATTTTTGGTTCGATTTCGTTCCGTTAGCTTCGCCGCGCATACGCCACCCAAGTTTCACGTATTTCATTAAAACAGTCGTTTTCATTTTGTGTTTCTCTTTTTAAAAACTATGAAAAATAGAGCAGCAAAACAAGAAGGCTGCATGCCTACTATCTTTTAGCTGAACCTACCCCCCCCCCCCCAACCCCACCCCCTCGCCTGATACACATACAGGCCTCAGAAGAGTACAGGTAGTAGACAAGTAAATGCTACCTTCAAGGAAAAGTTGCATAAGAGTTTAATGATATCCCGCCAAGGAAACGTATTAAAGAATTAATCTCAAGTAATACTTGTCTAGAGAGCATTAATGCTTTCTGCATTCACGTCTGCCTCAAGTCTGACCACTTATAGTATATGTCTGACTTGAAGTTCTAGTGTGAATATCACCAGGAAATAATTAAAATTGCTGCTTCAACGTTTTCATGGTTTTCGTGCCGGCGCAAAGGTAATATAAAATATCCCATATAGTGTGAACATAGCCTAGGAGATAGGCGCGGCGCAGCTTCGCCCGGTTACCAAAATCGCGCCGAAATCACCCTTCTTATGAGTGATCGGCAGCCCTACAATGTATCCGGTTTGGTTTTCGTGCAGGCGCAAAAGCTATAATAAAAAGTATCCGGTATAGGGTGAAAACTGACAGCCTAAGAGATCTGCGCGCCCAGCTTCGCTCCGTTATAGAAATCGCGCCAAAATCACCGTTCTTATGGGTGAACAGAAACCCTATCTGATTAATTTTAAGCTTCTCCGAACAAAAAGATTCGTTTTGGCCTTTTCCACGTCAAACACCTCTTTTCTCACGTAATCATTCAAAAATTTAACTTATTCCTGGTTAATAACAAGGCTAACTTACCGCAAAAAGAAAAAAATTTAGCCGTGTTTAAGTGGTTATGACCCGGGGCCCGGATGTGTCCAGTCTAGTGTGAACATAAATATCCGGTATGTGACTCCACTTATTTAGGGATCGGCGCGGCACAGCCTCGCTCCCTTAACGAAATGGCGCCCAAATCACCGCTGTTATGCATGAACCAGTCGAAAGTCCTGATCATTAACATGCAGGCCCGGAAACCGTTGTTGTTTACATTTAAGATCGAGGTAATTCAGCAAAATGGATTGGTTTGTTAGGTTGGACCTGCGCTTTCATTCTTTAGATTTTGATTGGAATATTTGATTTCGAGGCGGAAACGTTAGCGGGACTTTCAAGGAATATTTTTGCGGGAATTAAGCTTCTTCACCCAAAAAATACAATGTACTCTTTTAAAGTAAAGAATAATGTAGCTGACGGTCATTCCACACGTAAAGAGAGATGCTTCGGGAAAACCTTTTGGTTTCACCCTGAAAATGTTTAAATCTTCGGGAAAAACCGTCACACGAAAAATTACAAATTTATACACTTCTTTATATTTGAAAATGATCCCAGTTCAATTCAATTCTATCTCTTATTGCAAAACCGCGATACTGTAATATTTTACGATAAATCGTTGATCTCGGCGGGCCTGACACTTCATGAATAACCTAAAAAAAAAATTTAGAAAACCGGGGACACGGGTAAACTGCCGTTTTTTCTGCCGCAAACATCAGGAAGCAGGAACACCTTTCACCTTACTTCTATTAAGTATCATAACCTACGGAAAAGATTTGACAGTGTCCATAAAATATACCCACCTGCACCTTCTTTTAAAAACACCTCTCGACAAGCTTCATACTCTTCTTCCAAGATGGTAGTTATAAGTTTCACCTCGGTTAGCCCAAACGTTTTCAGAACATCCTCTGTTACCAGAGACTGTGCCTTTTTGTTAAGGGTACCTGTGCAATGGGCTTTCCACAATTCATCTAAGATCTCCAGAGAGCTACATTCTGCTGTGATTATTAAGCTTCCTGTATTAACACCAACAACAATCACTTTCCGGACGTCAGTCATATACTTCATAAATGCATTAAACTCCTCCCGTGTTGATGGGTTGAGTGTGTTTAAGTACTTAGATGCAATGTCCGTCAAAATGTCCTGGGAACGGGGCACCCCTTTTGCATCAGCACCTTTGTGAAACGGAGAAGAGGGTGACATTGTTTCTCCCCTGATCTCCAATTTAGGTAGGGCATCTGCCAACTTTGCAGAGGTCATGCTTACATCTCCTCTATTGAAAAGGCGTGTAATAGTTGAGCAATCTTCTTCTAGACCGGTAGTCACATCGCTACACTGCACGTTCTGCTCCTCACTTTTTACCTCTTCCAGTTCACGTCGGCCAGCTGATTTAAAGAACTTGAATCTTATATAATCTAAAACTTCTTGTGCAGACGGAACACCTCTTCCTGGTAGTCCAGGTCCAGTCATAAAATCGCAGTCAATATGTATATCAAGATAAACTGCAAGATTAAAAAATGTAACGGGGATCTTCAAAATTGAGTTCCTCTGTATGTATTGGAACAGACTACATATAGCAAAAGAAATGTTCAAAAGAACCAAACCATCACTTACCGCACAAGCATTTGCTAATTCTCAGTGGATGTACTCTCTTTTTTTGTTAAGTGTCAACCTTTAATTATTTTTCTGTATGTACTAGGAGCATTAATAATTAAAGATTGATTGATTGATTGTATTGTTTGGTTCTCTGGTCTTTCACTTTCAAGTACGGTAACCTTTGCCTGTACAGTACAAACGAAACCTAGAGTTTTCGTTCAGAATTGTCACCATTGCATATTATCATCATAACCGACATTATAGTAACTACCAGAATTGTTTATAGGATTTTGCGTTCTTGTGAAAGTTACCGGTAGGTCTATTGTGGGTCTAAATCTCAAAAGGATTACTAAATTTAAAAGGATGATTCTGACAATTGCAGTAAATAAACAAATGCTTCCATTTGTAATGACAATGGCTTATTCCTGACATCCACGATAAAAATTCTATTGCAATGCAGGAGACTGGAAAAGACAAACCTCAGTTTTCCCGGAGGGAGTAGAACCTATGACCTTCTTGTAAAATGTTACTAGTCGCCACAATTTCCAAGTTGCCTATCTTACTGACAGAAAAATTCAAAAGCATTTTGAACTATCATGCCACCTATTGCCATTCCAGTACTTACTGAAGCAGGGTATTGATTACATGTACCAAGTTTAATGGCATTAACTCCACTGACATCAGGGAATTGTTAAGAAACAACACTTACGAGAAATCTTAGATTAGGACATCTTAATAAAATCTGGCCCCAGGGTTGGGTTACATAGCAAAAAACGTTCAATCTTTAAAGATGAAGTGTGAATTTTCTGCAACATTTCTCTTTGTTCTGGGTGATTATGTTTACACAATGTCAAGGAAAGCTGTGGAAGCAGCGCATTTTAAAATACAGACTCAGTACAAGAAAAGTGCCTTGGAACACAGGATACAACAGCACAAAATTCACACTTAATGTAACTATTTCCTGGGTCATTTCCTTGAGCAGTTTCTGTCCTTTTTTACCACCCCACCTTTCTCTACCAACAATAATGGCCACAGACAGCACAAGAACCAAAAAAACTGCCCAAAAATTATTATTTTAGATATAATAACGATTATTATTTTGTTCATGTTGTCCTTCAGTTTTCAGTGCGTCGTACCTGTTGTGACTGATGTTTCCTGCTGTAATGAGGTAACAGGTACTAAAGCCAACTCTTGCATCCCTTCTTTGGGTTCCTGTTGGATTTTCATGATCTCAGTAGATCCCCAATCTTTTTCATTTTTACTTGTGACTTGGCAAACAGCATAAGCAGTAAGTTCAGCACTACCTGTTGGAATAAAAATCCTATGATGCACTTTTGTATTGGCTGAAAACTAAAAAGAAATTAAAGGAAAAGCTATGGGCGTGCCACTTAACACAACTCTGTGGTATGGCCAGTACTTTATGCAACAGCACAGTTACACCTGTTTATAAAATAACTAAGATAGATAGTACGCGCGCTCTGATTGGCCGAGAGGAGTATTTGCATTAGAGTATGTAAACATGGTTGTGGCGTCAAGATGTTTTGGTTTTCGCGCGCTAATAACGCAAGCACGAATTTGAAAAAGGTTTGGAGTTCAAAACTCCACAATTTTACTTTATTTACCCATTCCTTTGTCGGCTCAAACTTGGAAAATCGTTAAAAAGGTGGTGTGTCAATTTTTCTTCGCTTAAGCTGATAATTTAAGCGAGAAAAATCCGTATTTTGGAAAGCATCTTTTTGCAAAACAAGAACTGATTACGCGCGCAAGACTTCGTGGACAAGACTTTGCGACTGGTAAGAATTTCTCTTTTAATCAGTGCCACACAAAGAGTTTTGCGTTTTTTCTCGGCAAAGTCAGTTTATAAAAGCAATAGAAAACTTTTTTCCTGTGTTTGAATAGCCTGATATAAACTAATAACGAAAACACGCTGTGAGGTACTTTGGACCATATATATGGTCTAGATTGGACAGCAAACCTAGCTTACAATCTTTTAGGTTCAGTTTAAGAATTTTAATAACATTTTTAACACTCTCCTGTATAGTTCAGTAGGATTAGCTCCGTAATTTAAAATTTTAAATGTTTATAAATTTTAGATTTTAGGCAATTGTAGAATAATCTTAATACACATGGACTTGTAGTCAGTAAATTGTTTTCCAGTACAACCCTTCCTACGACTTGTACTACTAGAATCTCACGCTTGGTTTCAAGACTTGAACAAGTGGTGAGTATTGGACATGGATGGAGGTGAAAAGTCGCCCTGATATCGCTCACAATATGGCGCTGCAACGAAATTGCCATTCTTGTCACAAGACAAATAGCCTGTTCCAGGCTCCAAGAGAGTAATGTTCAGCGATATGAAAACTGATGCAAATAACGCGCTGGGAGCTGAGGAGAGAGAAGGCGCACTTTCACATATATATTCCATATCTCGCGCGCCTTATTTTCCCTTGNCTGGGGGCGTTATGGTCTATGGGAAAATGGTGAATATTTATGGTTTACTTCATTACCATGCAATTTACCACATAGTGCATTTGAAACTCGTTTACATTTTTCTTCTTTACATAAATAAAACGTAGGTTACAAGAGGGCATTACCATGTTGCTCTAACAACTATTAATCACATTTTGACAGCTTTAAAGTGAGACACAATCCGTACAGTACTCTAACCTTCTTAACCGTGCCCATCTACCTACAACCAGTTACAAAAATACCTCATTTTGGCTTTAAAGGCCTGCCTATGTGCTTGTGATCTCCCTTCCTCCCCTTATAGTAGCCAGCAATTTAAGACCACGCTCAAACGTACTGAAACAACTTTGAATGGAAGGGAGGGGGGAGGTGAGTATTATATCTCACAGACGTGTGATTAGCAGTGATTTGAAGTAAGAAAGGTCGGAGTGTTTCAACATTTTGCAACTTGTTAAAGCGTACAAAAAAGGCGCTTATTTATAAAGTTAATCATGGTAGGGTACCCAGCAATGAGAGTGACATTTTCAGCGTTCAGTCATTCAAGTATCACTTGAGAAACAGGGATTCTCATATACCCAGATTTAATACTGTAAATTACGAAAACACGCTGTGAGGTACTTTGGACCATATATATGGTCTAGATTGGACAGCAAACCTAGCTTACAATCTTTTAGGTTCAGTTTAAGAATTTTAATAACATTTTTAACACTCTCCTGTATAGTTCAGTAGGATTAGCTCCGTAATTTAAAATTTTAAATGTTTATAAATTTTAGATTTTAGGCAATTGTAGAATAATCTTAATACACATGGACTTGTAGTCAGTAAATTGTTTTCCAGTACAACCCTTCCTACGACTTGTACTACTAGAATCTCACGCTTGGTTTCAAGACTTGAACAAGTGGTGAGTATTGGACATGGATGGAGGTGAAAAGTCGCCCTGATATCGCTCACAATATGGCGCTGCAACGAAATTGCCATTCTTGTCACAAGACAAATAGCCTGTTCCAGGCTCCAAGAGAGTAATGTTCAGCGATATGAAAACTGATGCAAATAACGCGCTGGGAGCTGAGGAGAGAGAAGGCGCACTTTCACATATATATTCCATATCTCGCGCGCCTTATTTTCCCTTGACCCTGTTTTCTCGACGTCCCTAATATCCGAGGGCTTGGCACGGGATACGCGACAAATCGTGAGAAAAACGCCAGTAAAACGACCCCTCCATACCTCTTAAAATTTGGCCACCTACTTAAGAAATTCCTGTAATATACTAGAAATACGTTTATCGCAACACCTCGCGTAGCTGTAAAGAGCCAGCCGTACGAAAAAAAGGGAACAAGTCAATAAGTAATAAAAAAATGGTTAAAAAAAAAGGCGAATAAAGGGAAAAAAAGGAAAAAATGCCCTGGCCGAGATTTGAACCCCGACCACCTGCATGCAAAGTCGTGTCTTAGACTACTGCTCCACGTCGCCAATTCGACAAAATTATGAACCTTCGCTACGCGAGGAAATTAATGAGCATCAACCCTATATAAATTCGCTAATACGCTTGACAGGCTTGTTCTTTAGCCAATTTTAATGCACTATTATAGTTACCTTCTGCCTTTGGACAGGACTCAGGATGCAGTGAAGAAATCTGTTAAAGGGGAAGAAATTTTACCTGTCAGTAAGCATAACCAATACATTCTTGAGTGACGGGCAAAGCTTTTGCATAGAGTCAGGCTTTTTGCAAAATATTAGAAAGCCCTAGTGCCCATACTTAAGAATAAATTTCAATTCGCGTGCAAATTAATTAAAAGTAACCGTCATTTGAATGGTTGTGATGAGGATTCAACCCATTCGCTCCTGGAAATATTGCCGAAAATCGCCCTTTGAAGCTACAATAGTTGAGCGGTGTTCTGGTCAAACAAGATTTTCATCGGAATTTTCGGGTCAACTTTACAAGGTTTTTTTTTTTTTTGGCCTTTTTCTCCGGCCTCCTTCACTGAATTGTGCTTATTCTGTTATGGTTTGAAAGACCTCTTCCCCCTGATAGATGACTTAATAGTAGTTGTTCTTGACCGTTCAAAACTGATGATGTCACAAGCAGTAGATGGAACGTGGGCGGTTGCGGAGGTTCAGCGGCGAACGGGATAACTGCAAATAAGAAATGCGCCATTTTTTTTTAAACTTTGCTTGCTCACCTCTTTGGATAAAAATGAGCTATAACGAGAAACAGCACTCCCGAGGTCCCCGCGTGAATCTCCAGGTTCGCTAAAGGTACAAAAACAAATGTTACAGTAAAATATGCATGCTTTCCATGTCGGATTATAGTTAAAGGTACTATGTTTCAAACTTTGCCCAAATGTGGTATTAGCATTGTTAAAGGTTTGGTTATAGTGGAAAGTGCACTTAGCCTGTCCAGCTAGTTTACAGGCACTTCACTCAAATGATCAGAAACACATAATTTAAACATAATATAACAGGATTAAACACCACAACTGGCAGGAGGCAACCAGTTGGTTATTTGAAAGCACGGCAGAACATTTGAACTCGGGACTAGCGTAAACAAAATGCAGCAAGTGGTCAGAGCGGGACTCTACGTACTCAAGGTAGTCTGCAGTGAATTTCATCATCATTTAGGCAGTTGAAAAAGATGGAAAATTGAAACAAAATCAGGCTTACCCACAAAGAATGCCAATCACTCAGATCAACGAAGTGGAAGTGAAAAGTCAACCTACCGGAGGTAACCGGTCATTTCGCCCCAGTTACTAAGACGCCGTAAGACCCCTATTTTCGAGTCATTTAAATATGTAATATTAGGAACAGACCCTGCCCCGAACCCACCGCTTCCACCTCCTCAAATAAATCCCACTCCAAGCCTCATGGGATGTGTAAAAGAAACGAGGATCCATGACTGATACAACGATTATTGATCCAAGCAAATATTTAGCGATATATCGCTACAAGTGAAACAAACGGTAAATCTAGTACATTTACTATAAAATTACAAACAGTTACACAAACAGATTGTCTGGGGCCCCTGTGGGATGAGTGCAAAAACAGGCATTTTTGAAATGTGTCTCACAAGGCTTTATCCGAGGTTGTAGTTCTCTTAGTCTGTTAAAGCGTTCAAAGTATATTGCAGTTGTAATTCAAATTGATCCAAAGTACGGGAGAGGCCTCTGTTGGTTCTTCAACGATACTTCTGATTTTTGTTTTATTACTTACCTACTGGTTGATGGTTCCTTTGATAGATCTTCGTTGGTTTCTTGTTGCATCTGACGTGGGTTTTCTAAACGCCCTTTGAGTTTATTGCTGTCACAGTCTCTCTCGTCGTCATCACTAACGCGGTTACTGGCTTGGGTTTCAGGTTTCTCACTGGGTTCTTTAAGACAAAAATATTTTAGTTTAAGCATATAATTGGACGAACCCGAAAAAAAAGCGAAGAAAACGGTCCGAACAACACATCCGAGGAACTGACGTTAGTGTTTCCAAAAGGATGAACAAAGGTGTGTGGGTTCACACTAGAACTTCAGGTAAGACTGACTTTATCTACTAAGGTGGTCGAGTGTGTACTTTGCTTAATGATGGGACTGTTGGACTTGAAACCTTTAGTAAGCTGGCAAATGTAAAGGTTCCCAGTGTTTCTTGACGACCAGCAAAAAGTGAAATTGACGTGAGCGTTTGTGAATGGCGTTATCTCAGAATTGAGCTGAAATTTCATACGCCCGCCGTAGTCAATCGAACGTTCGGTAATCGAACTCAATCGAACGCCGATCGTTCTATTGACTTCGACTGGGTTCGGTAATCGAACTCACCTAAAACCTTTCCCAATCGAGCATAATCGAACGTTTTGAGATGGAAACGTCAACAATTGAACACAAAACAAGTTTCATATCCTCGGCTGATCTCGTTTCAAACAAGCACTGTGGTTAAAAAATGAGTTGTGTGTTAGCTTCAATTTCAACCTGAGTATATAGGCAAGATGTCGGAGAAAGCCGAAATCGTTAAACCCAGCGTGAAACTAACAATTCTGGAAGCGATGGCCGTTACTGATGGTTAAAGGTTAGCACGAGTGCCCTTTCGCCGTCGGTATGGATGAAAAGTTTTTTGGTAAGAGAAAAAGGGGAGGTAGGGATCCAGCTCTTACGGTAACTGGCAATGGCGGCGGCCCGGTCAGCTTAGACTTTGCAACGTGAACTGATGCCGGTGCGTTGCCCATTGACTGTCGAAGTCAAAGTGCAAGTATTATGCCCGCTAAGGTCATTAAGCACTTCCAGTATTAACTGCGAATTTCTTGATTAATTTAACAATGAAGATCTAAGTCAAATGAAATGTCCTTATGTTTTCATACCTGCCTCAGAGGGAATTTTTTCGATTGAACTGAAACTAAATGATCACTGTCTTCAAACCGTTTTGTCTTTCTGCCGAGCAAAATCGAACAATTCGCTTCGATTAAGTTCGATTAGTTCGATTGAGTTCGGTAATCGAACTCACGAGTTCGATTAAGTGAATTCACCGAAAAGTTCTAAGCTAGTTCCAATTCGATTATGTTCGATTACCGAACCACTCGAATAACAATCCGATCGATTTGGTTCGATTGATTTTTGGTTCGATTTCGTTCCGTTAGCTTCGCCGCGCATTCGCCACCCAAGTTTCACTATTTCATTAAAACAGTCGTTTTCATTTTGTGTTTCTCTTTTTAAAAACTATGAAAAATAGAGCAGCAAAACAAGAAGGCTGCATACCTACTATCTTTTAGCTGAACCTACCACCCCCCCCCCCAACCCCACCCCCTCGCCTGATACACATACAGGCCTCAGAAGAGTACAGGTAGTAGACAAGTAAATGCTATCTTCAAGGAAAAGTTGCATAAGAGTTTAATGATATCCCGCCAAGGAAACGTATTAAAGAATTAATCTCAAGTAATACTTGTCTAGAGAGCATTAATGCTTTCTGCATTCACGTCTGCCTCAAGTCTGACCACTTATAGTATATGTCTGACTTGAAGTTCTAGTGTGAATATCACCAGGAAATAATTAAAATTGCTGCTTCAACGTTTTCATGGTTTTCGTGCCGGCGCAAAGGTAATATAAAATATCCCATATAGTGTGAACATAGCCTAGGAGATAGGCGCGGCGCAGCTTCGCCCGGTTACCAAAATCGCGCCGAAATCACCCTTCTTATGAGTGATCGGCAGCCCTACAATGTATCCGGTTTGGTTTTCGTGCAGGCGCAAAAGCTATAATAAAAAGTTTTCACTGAATTGTGCTTATTCTGTTATGGTTTGAAAGACCTCTTCCCCCTGATAGATGACTTAATAGTAGTTGTTCTTGACCGTTCAAAACTGATGATGTCACAAGCAGTAGATGGAACGTGGGCGGTTGCGGAGGTTCAGCGGCGAACGGGATAACTGCAAATAAGAAATGCGCCATTTTTTTTTAAACTTTGCTTGCTCACCTCTTTGGATAAAAATGAGCTATAACGAGAAACAGCACTCCCGAGGTCCCCGCGTGAATCTCCAGGTTCGCTAAAGGTACAAAAACAAATGTTACAGTAAAATATGCATGCTTTCCATGTCGGATTATAGTTAAAGGTACTATGTTTCAAACTTTGCCCAAATGTGGTATTAGCATTGTTAAAGGTTTGGTTATAGTGGAAAGTGCACTTAGCCTGTCCAGCTAGTTTACAGGCACTTCACTCAAATGATCAGAAACACATAATTTAAACATAATATAACAGGATTAAACACCACAACTGGCAGGAGGCAACCAGTTGGTTATTTGAAAGCACGGCAGAACATTTGAACTCGGGACTAGCGTAAACAAAATGCAGCAAGTGGTCAGAGCGGGACTCTACGTACTCAAGGTAGTCTGCAGTGAATTTCATCATCATTTAGGCAGTTGAAAAAGATGGAAAATTGAAACAAAATCAGGCTTACCCACAAAGAATGCCAATCACTCAGATCAACGAAGTGGAAGTGAAAAGTCAACCTACCGGAGGTAACCGGTCATTTCGCCCCAGTTACTAAGACGCCGTAAGACCCCTATTTTCGAGTCATTTAAATATGTAATATTAGGAACAGACCCTGCCCCGAACCCACCGCTTCCACCTCCTCAAATAAATCCCACTCCAAGCCTCATGGGATGTGTAAAAGAAACGAGGATCCATGACTGATACAACGATTATTGATCCAAGCAAATATTTAGCGATATATCGCTACAAGTGAAACAAACGGTAAATCTAGTACATTTACTATAAAATTACAAACAGTTACACAAACAGATTGTCTGGGGCCCCTGTGGGATGAGTGCAAAAACAGGCATTTTTGAAATGTGTCTCACAAGGCTTTATCCGAGGTTGTAGTTCTCTTAGTCTGTTAAAGCGTTCAAAGTATATTGCAGTTGTAATTCAAATTGATCCAAAGTACGGGAGAGGCCTCTGTTGGTTCTTCAACGATACTTCTGATTTTTGTTTTATTACTTACCTACTGGTTGATGGTTCCTTTGATAGATCTTCGTTGGTTTCTTGTTGCATCTGACGTGGGTTTTCTAAACGCCCTTTGAGTTTATTGCTGTCACAGTCTCTCTCGTCGTCATCACTAACGCGGTTACTGGCTTGGGTTTCAGGTTTCTCACTGGGTTCTTTAAGACAAAAATATTTTAGTTTAAGCATATAATTGGACGAACCCGAAAAAAAAGCGAAGAAAACGGTCCGAACAACACATCCGAGGAACTGACGTTAGTGTTTCCAAAAGGATGAACAAAGGTGTGTGGGTTCACACTAGAACTTCAGGTAAGACTGACTTTATCTACTAAGGTGGTCGAGTGTGTACTTTGCTTAATGATGGTACTGTTGGACTTGAAACCTTTAGTAAGCTGGCAAATGTAAAGGTTCCCAGTGTTTCTTGACGACCAGCAAAAAGTGAAATTGACGTGAGCGTTTGTGAATGGCGTTATCTCAGAATTGAGCTGAAATTTCATACGCCCGCCGTAGTCAATCGAACGTTCGGTAATCGAACTCAATCGAACGCCGATCGTTCGATTGACTTCGACTGGGTTCGGTAATCGAACTCACCTAAAACCTTTCCCAATCGAGCATAATCGAACGTTTTGAGATGGAAACGTCAACAATTGAACACAAAACAAGTTTCATATCCTCGGCTGATCTCGTTTCAAACAAGCACTGTGGTTAAAAAATGAGTTGTGTGTTAGCTTCAATTTCAACCTGAGTATATAGGCAAGATGTCGGAGAAAGCCGAAATCGTTAAACCCAGCGTGAAACTAACAATTCTGGAAGCGATGGCCGTTACTGATGGTTAAAGGTTAGCACGAGTGCCCTTTCGCCGTCGGTATGGATGAAAAGTTTTTTGGTAAGAGAAAAAGGGGAGGTAGGGATCCAGCTCTTACGGTAACTGGCAATGGCGGCGGCCCGGTCAGCTTAGACTTTGCAACGTGAACTGATGCCGGTGCGTTGCCCATTGACTGTCGAAGTCAAAGTGCAAGTATTATGCCCGCTAAGGTCATTAAGCACTTCCAGTATTAACTGCGAATTTCTTGATTACTTTAACAATGAAGATCTAAGTCAACTGAAATGTCCTTATGTTTTCATACCTGCCTCAGGGGGAATTTTTTCGATTGAATTGAAACTAAATGATCACTGTGTTCAAACCGTTTTGTCTTTCTGCCGAGCAAAATCGAACAATTCGCTTTGATTAAGTTCGATTAGTTCGATTGAGTTCGGTAATCGAACTCACGAGTTCGATTAAGTGAATTCACCGAAAAGTTCCAAGCTAGTTCCAATTCGATTATGTTCGATTACCGAACCACTCGAATAACAATCCGATCGATTTGGTTCGATTGATTTTTGGTTCGATTTCGTTCCGTTAGCTTCGCCGCGCATACGCCACCCAAGTTTCACGTATTTCATTAAAACAGTCGTTTTCATTTTGTGTTTCTCTTTTTAAAAACTATGAAAAATAGAGCAGCAAAACAAGAAGGCTGCATGCCTACTATCTTTTAGCTGAACCTACCCCCCCCCCCCCCACCCCACCCCCTCGCCTGATACACATACAGGCCTCAGAAGAGTACAGGTAGTAGACAAGTAAATGCTACCTTCAAGGAAAAGTTGCATAAGAGTTTAATGATATCCCGCCAAGGAAACGTATTAAAGAATTAATCTCAAGTAATACTTGTCTAGAGAGCATTAATGCCTTCTGCATTCACGTCTGCCTCAAGTCTGACCACTTATAGTATATGTCTGACTTGAAGTTCTAGTGTGAATATCACCAGGAAATAATTAAAATTGCTACTTCAACGTTTTCATGGTTTTCGTGCCGGCGCAAAGGTAATATAAAATATCCCATATAGTGTGAACATAGACTCGGAGATAGGCGCGGCGCAGCTTCGCCCGGTTACCAAAATCGCGCCGAAATCACCCTTCTTATGAGTGATCGGCAGCCCTACAATGTATCCGGTTTGGTTTTCGTGCAGGCGCAAAAGCTATAATAAAAAGTATCCGGTATAGGGTGAAAACTGACAGCCTAAGAGATCTGCGCGCCCAGCTTCGCTCCGTTACAGAAATCGCGCCAAAATCACCGTTCTTATGGGTGAACAGAAACCCTATAGTATCTGATTAATTTTAAGCTTCTCCGAACAAAAAGATTCGTTTTGGCCTTTTCCACGTCAAACACCTCTTTTCTCACGTAATCATTCAAAAATTTAACTTATTCCTGGTTAATAACAAGGCTAACTTACCGCAAAAAGAAAAAAATTTAGCCGTTTTTAAGTGGTTATGACCCGGGGCCCGGATGTGTCCGGTCTAGTGTGAACATAAATATCCGGTATGTGACTCCACTTATTTAGGGATCGGCGCGGCACAGCCTCGCTCCGTTAACGAAATGGTGCCCAAATCACCGCTGTTATGCGTGAACCAGTCGAAAGTCCTAATCATTAACATGCAGGCACGGAAACCGTTGTTGTTTACATTTAAGATCGAGGTAATTCAGCAAAATGGATTGGTTTGTTAGGTTGGACCTGCGCTTTCATTCTTTAGATTTTGGTTGGAATATTTGATTTCGAGGCGGAAACGTTAGCGGGACTTTCAAGGAATATTTTTGCGGGAATTAAGCTTCTTCACCCAAAAAATACAATGTACTCTTTTAAAGTAAAGAATAATGTAGCTGACGGTCATTCCACACGTAAAGAGAGATGCATCGGGAAAACCTTTTCGTTTCACCTTGACAATGTTTAAATTAAAGCCTTCGGGAAAAACCGTCAGACGAAAAATTACAAATTTATACACTTCTATATATTTGAAAATGATCCCAATTCAATTGAATCCTATCTCTTATTCCAAAACCGTGATACTGTAATATTTTACGATAAATCGTTGATCTCGGCGGGCCTGACACTTCATGAATAACCTTAAAAAAAAATGTAGAAAAAGAACTGGGGACACAAGTAAACTGCCGTTTTTTCTGCCGCAAACATCAGGAAGCACGAACACCTTTCACCTTACTTCTATTAAGTATCATAACCTACGGAAAAGATGTGACAGTGTCCATAAAATATACCCACCTACACCTTCTTTTAAAAACACCTCTCGACAAGCTTCATACTCTTCTTCCACGATGGTAGTTATAAGTTTCACCTCGGTTAGCCCAAACGTTTTCAGAACATCCTCTGTTACTAGAGACTGTGCCATTTTGTTAAGGGTACCTGTGCAATGGGCTATCCACAGTTCATCCAAGATCTCTAGAGAGTTACAAATTGCTGTGATTATTAAGCTTCCTGTTTTAATATCAGCAACAACCACTTGACGAACTTGTTCCATATACTGTATAAAATCATTAAACTCCTCCTGTGATGATGGCTTCAAATTGCTTATGTACTTAGTAGCAATTAAATTCAAAACTTCCTGGCTAGAGGACAACTCTCTAGCTCCTGTTGCCTCACTATAGTCCTGCACTTTTATGTCAGGATTTTCCGACTTCATAGAGGGTGTGCTTTCATTTCCAATATCGCCATGGCCTATTCTTGTATCTCTCTTATATGGACCAGGTTCTATGACATGGGAACACTCTTCTTCCAGACTGGTAGTCGCACCGCTACACTGCACGTTCTGCTCCTCACTCTTTACCGCTTCCAGTTCACGTGGGCCAGCTGATTTAAAAAACTTTGATAACTTCAATTTTATATAATCTAAAACTTCTTGTGCAGACGGAACACCTCTTCCTGGTAGTCCAGGTCCAGTCATAAAATCGCAGTCAATATGTATATCAAGATAAACTGCAATATTAAAAAACGTAACGGGGATCTTCAAACTTGAGTTCTTCTGTATGTATTGGAACAGACTACATACAACAAACGAAATGTTCAGAAGAACCAAACAATCACTTACCGCACCAGCATTTACTAATTCTAAGTGGCTGTACTCTCTTTTTTGTTAAGTTTCAACCTTTAATTACTTTCTGTATGTACCAAGAGCACTAATAAAGATTGATTGATTGATTGATTGATTGTATTGTTTGGTTCTCTGGTCTTTTTCGTTTCACTTTCAAGTAAGGTAATCTTTGCCTGCAAAATGGAAAAGAGACCTTCTGAATTGTCATCATTGGTCATAATCATCATTAATGAAAAAATGGTAACTACCAGAATGCTTTATAGGATTTTACGTTCTTGTGCAAGTTACCGGTAGGTCTACTGTTGTCTAAATCTCAAAAGGATTCATTAAAAGGGCCAGGAAAAGATACTTCTGACAACTGCAGTAAAAAATAAATAAATGATTCCATTTGTTATGACAATGGCTTATTCCTGAGATCCACAATAATATTGCAATGCATTTGGGCCACATTAGTTATCCCCTGGTAATCACATCTCTTATACCTAGGTATCTGCAACTAACCACATTTACTGTACAAAGTCTGCCTCCTTCCCTTCTCCCTCCCCCTACAGGCCATGAAGATCTCATGATCACATTGAGTAGTTTTTTCATGATCATGCCAGTTAAAAAAAATCAACAAAAACAGCAACTACAACTACCAATGGGGCACACTTCCAAAATGTATTCTGTCAAAGCTAAATTTTTTAGGAAAATATGGGTGGAACTACTGGCAATGATCTAAAAAATTGCAGGATGGAATCTAAAAAGCCCTGGTCCTGGAACAAATCTGATGGTGAATTTTAAGCCCAGAGTGTTTTTCAGTCAGTGAACAGGAGAGTGGAAAAAACAAACCCGAGTTTTCCAGGAAGGAGTACAACCTATGACCTTCTAGTTACTATACACCACAATTTCCAAGTTGCCTGTCACACGGACAGAAAAACTCAAAAGCATTTATATCACTGCACATACAGGTATGCCACCAAAAAGACCCCCTGGCAGCTTACTAATATTATTTTTTTATATGTATGATAAATAGCTTTTCTGACCTCGTTAAGATTTGAAAAATACAAAAGAATTTTTACTTTTAAACGAGGTCAGAAAGGCTAATTGTCATACATATAAAAGAATACATCAATAAGCCGCCATTATGAAAGAGGTCTATTGCCATTCCAGTTCTTACAGCAAGAAGAATATTGCTTACATGTACCAAGTTTAATGGCGTTAACTCCATGTACAACACTGACAGCAGGGCTATTGCTAAGAAACAACACTTACAAGAAATCTTAGATTAGGACAACTTAATAAATCTGAGACCAGGGTCAGCTTGCATAAAAAATATTTTAAATTCGCATTTAATCAATAGTTCCCTTTGTTCTGGATGATTATGTTTACACAAAATCAAGGGAAGCTGTGG
Source organism: Porites evermanni (assembly GCA_942486025.1). Lineage (NCBI taxonomy): Eukaryota > Metazoa > Cnidaria > Anthozoa > Scleractinia > Poritidae > Porites > Porites evermanni. The sequence continues at coordinate 6,214 of CALNXI010003386.1, read as the reverse complement.
AAGCAGCACATTTTAAAATACACACTCAGTATGACAAAGTCCCTTGGAACAAAGGAAACAACTGCACAAAATTCTCACCTAATCTAGGTATTTCCTGCGTCATTTCCTTGAGCACGTTCTGTTAGCTTTTACCACACCCACCATTCTTTACCAACAATGATGGCCACAGACAACACAAGAGGCAAAAAAAACTGCCCCAAAATTATTATTTTAGTCATAATAACGATTATTAAATTTTGTTCATGATGTCCTTCACTTTTCAGTGCGTCATACCTTTTGTGACTGATGTTTCCTGCTGTAATGAAGTAACAGGTACTAAAGCCAACCCTTGCATCTCTTCTTTGGGTTCCCGTTGGATTTTAATGATCTCAGTAGATCCCCAATCTTTTTCACTTTTTCTCGTGACCTGACAAACAGCACGGGCAGGAAGTTCAGCACCATCTGTTGGAATAGAAATCTTTTGATGCACTTTTGTATTGGCAGAAAACTACTAGAAAGAAACTAAAGGAAAAGTAATGGGTGCCACTTAGCACAACTCTGTGGTATGGCCAGTACTTTATGCAACAGCACAGTTACACCTGTATCGTCCTCATTAGGGTTCATCAGCAACGCATAGCTGTCAGACTAAAGTGGACTCAACAGCTCTATGCTGCCTACCACTGCTTGTTACTGTTTCTTTTTACAGTTGTACTTTTCGTTTACAAAAACTAGATACAAAATTTGGCATTAACATGTCATAAAAATCAGAGATTTTAACAATCACCTTATTTAATAATAAAATCAATCCTATTTTAAAGTTCTTTAATTTAATTAGGAAATAGAAAGCTGCAAGTTGAGTAGGCCCATCAGAAGCATGAAAATATTACAAGCTACTGGTCAGTCAAGCAGAAAATGGAAAACACAATCCTTTCAAAAGTCCATCATTTTGAAGCAAAACCTGAAAACAAAGCCAACACAAGGGAAAATAACGTAACGCCCAGCATGACAAGACTTTTTATAGCAACATTCACAGTACTATAATTAATAAATGTAACTTTAAAATTCATTATTTATATTTTTTTGTCACACAAATAACATAACAATAAAATGTTACAAAAGGTGTTCATTAAAATAAATTATAAGTTAATGTGACAAGGAAGCCTATAAATAAGGTGGGAGCTTATATTAATAGGCATCCTTAAGCTAGATTACTAATTACTTACTTGAGGGCAGAGTGAACAGAAAACAAAATTTAAGTGACAGAACAACTATCAATGAGAGAAGTTTTCAGATTTTTTTTTAAAAAAACAGATAATATGGAAGCAGAGCTGGTTAGTAAAATTGGCAACGAAATCCACATTGTTGGTCCTCAATAAAGGACACTGAACTGCTAATAATAGTTCAAAAAAATGAGGTCTAAATGAGAGGAATAAGTCGAGTTTCATAACAGTGACCGTGATTACTTAACTTCAAAAGAGGCGACTAGAGCTACTAGGAAGATTATGGCGATAGGAATACGTAAATGTAGCTACAGAAAAAGAATTACCGCTTTTAAAAAATGTGTCAAGGACCTTAAGTTGGCCAAATAATGGCTAGATAGCGAGCTTTTTCTATAAGTATCCCTATGCACTTCTGCAAAAGGTGAATACAGTTTAGGTTAGAGCAGTAGGTGGAGGACCAGACAACATTACAGTGTGTTAGGTAGGGATATACTAAAGAGTAATAATAAAAGGTCAGATGTAATTATAAGAGAGTAATAAAAGGTGAGGTAGTCCAGGTCAACTCCGATGCCAGTAAAACATGGATCATAAACAAATTTTCATCTTTATACATTACAGCTCTGGTAACTTTTTTCCGATATCTTTGTCAATGCCGACGTAGTAAACGCGCAAAATGGGACAGTATACTCCCTAAAAAATCCAGTCGAACCACCTTAAACGTAACGACAACTAAACAAACAGTGGACTGAAATATGACATACTGATAAATGACTACTTATAGTAATAATACGGCTGAAGCGTTCCGATATCTCTTTTTGGTGCCGCCAGTATTTTAGTCAGTGCTCCTAACTTTTTTTATCTGAGCGCCTAAAATTTTTGCTGTACGACTAGAAATTTGCACCTAGTGGTAGAATTGCTCCCAAGACCAAAAGTAAACTTTGAGTCCTGTTTTAGACATAATTAAAATTTAGCTAAAAGCAAGATTGCGCTCAGCAACTTTGCTGGAAAATCCTAAGTGCCCCTAATGAGAAGTGATTTCACCAGTTGTACGACTCGTACAAGTCGAATCATGAACAGGGCCTTCTCTCTACATTTTTGAACTCTTCCCACAAATTCCAAACGGTACTAAGGAGATGCGACTTCACCAGTGTCACGAATCGTACAAGTCGTACCACTTGAACAGAACCCCCTCTCTACATCTCTAAACCTTTCTTTTTCCTCAAAATCTATACTCTCACTTATGTCATATTTACGTTTTTTCAAAGGATCTTGGAGAACTTTAATCGGGAGGTTGTCAATGAGTAGCAGTCTACAAAGCCGCGATGACAAACGTCGTATCGTTTGTGTATGAATCCTTCCTTTTTCCACCAACACTAGATTAAGATTCAACGTAAAAAATTTGAATCCTTCTTAATGCGTACAGCTTATGCACCTCCAAATGGGCAAATTGTTTTCTTTGAGGAACTAAAAGCCACCTTAATGGAGTCTTTGCCACTAGGTTTGGACCTGATAGTGCTCCGTGACAGCGGGAATGGTCGAGCCCCGATGGATTTCTGTGGTAATGATTTTCAGAGGAATTAAGGAAATATTTTAGCGAAAATTAAGTCAAAGTCAGTATGGCTGGGGGCGTGTGCGTGTACATGTTATAAATTCTGTCAAATTTTGATATTATTTCTGATCCAATTACTGTATGTGTGCATGCAAGAGAGAATTCTCTCTTGGTGCATGTTGTACATAATAATAATAATAATAATAATAATAATAATAATAATAATAATAATAATGTAATAATAATAGACAATTTTATTAAAAAACTTTTAAAATCCTATTTACAATTACTTCGCTTAAAAAAAAGAAAAAACTATTCATTCAAAAACACTATTTACAATTTCTGTCGATTTAAAAAGAACTCAATTTAGCTTAAAAAAAAGTTAATTAAAACTAAGAAAAATTTTTTCGAATTAAAAAACATTTCATTTCAATAAAAAAAAACTGTCAACCTCTAAAATTCAAAAGTTTCTTTCAACTGCTAAAAAACAAAAAAAAAATAGTAATAATAATAATGAAATAAAAAGATATATATGAAGTAAGGAAACACATCAATAGTCCGATTTAATGGCTCCTTCAGCAACTTCGACGTCGATATCAACATTCTTAATGTCACATGGCACTCTCCTGGTCCTAGAGCCTCGAAGACAAAATAAGTTAATAATAATAATAATAATAATAATAAATAATAATAATAATAATAATAATAATAATACAATATTTATAGAGCGCTAATTCCCAATGGTCCAATAGCGCTTTACAAAGTAAAAATTAAATAACATAAAGAGATACCCCTAACAAAAACTAAATAAAAATAATGAAACTACAACATCGTCCTATAAAACATCATCATTCTATAAGACAACATCATAAGAAACTTTAAAAAGCCATGTCTTAAGCTTAGATTTGAAAGATGAAAGAGAATTACAAGATCTAAGCTCGAATGGAAGTGTATTCCAAACAGAGGGTGCAGCAATAGTAAAAGACCGGCCACCATAAGTCTTAAGATTAAATTTAGGCGTAGAAAGTAACAATTGATTAGAGGATCTAAGAAGTCTACCAGGTGTATAAGGCTTGATGAGATCAGTGATATAGTTAGGTGCAGCACCATGAAGAGCCTTAAATGTAATCGCCGCAATTTTGAAAGTTTTGCAGGTTTGACATGGATGGAAGCGAAAAGTCGCCCTAATATCGCTGCGACGAAATTGCCATCCTTGTCACGGGCCAAATACCCTTGTTTTCTCGACGTCCCTACTATCCGAGGGCTTGGCACGGGCTACTCGTCAAATCGCGAGAAAAACTCTGGTAAAAAGAACTCTCCATACCTCTTAAAATTTGGCCGACTACGTAAGAAATTCTTATAACATACTAGAAATACGTCACATGCCTCTTGTTCCAACTAGTTCCAGATTTTAATGTGGTTCTCGGCCACTTTTTGAATCGAGTAATGTCGGCAGAGCTAACCTGAAGTTTGGCGAAGTAAGTATTTATTACTTCTACTTTCGAAAGCTGAAAAAAAAGGGCAACCAAACTTTTGATCATAGTAGCACTTTAAGAGAAACATGTAACAATCTACCTGATGATGGCAAAACTTCTAAATCCACTGCATCGCTTTTTTCTGCATTAACTTGATTGGACACAAGGCAAAAATATTTCCCACTGTCATACATTGTTACAGGATCCAACGTCATTTCTTCATCAATCTCATTTAGTAGTCCAGCTCCTTCTTTTACCCACTGATATTGTGGAGCTGGGTAGCCTGTGGCCTTGCATCTCAAGGTAACAGTCCCACCCATCCTGACTTGCTGCGACTGGGGTTGTTTAATGATTTTCACCTCTTCTGTATTATAAATACATGTGTATAATTAATAAATTCATGCTAATAGTTAACAAAGTTAATCCAAAAATCATTATTATATTTTACGACTACTACAAGAAACCGAGTAAACAAAAAAGAAACCGTGTAGAGGTTAACTAATGAGAATTTATCTTCAAACTAACTGTGTGGAGAGGAAACATTGGGAGCAGTTTTAAGTGTTAGAAAATAAATATAATGTTGCTGGTGCGTCTAAATCGCCACAGTATATGTAAGCACCATTATTCATGTTTGTTGACTAGACTAGACTTTTTGAAAATCTAATTATTTATACCCGTCCCTTACATAATCGCAGTAAGAACTGCCAGGATGAAATGGTCCAATGAAAATAAAAACAATAGAAGTCCAGACTAACCCCTATCACTAAATAAATTTTATATTTCATATGTTCAGGTGAGATCAAACCTGTACATCATGAAAACTTTTGATCTCTTATGAAATGTTTCCCTTTATAATAGATGTCAAGTTTTAAAGATCATTCTACCGGTCGTTTCCAAACTGTATCCTCTCATAATGCACCTTGTTTTTTCCCCTCTTGTTGTTCAGCCTTCAGCACTTTACTTCTTTCCTGTTCACTGTTAAGAATCTTCGTCAATCTGGACTCCATATTTCCTAGAGTGACTGCTGAAATATCTGCTAGCAGGTTAAGATCATTGATCCAGAAATGCTTGATATCTTTGCGCTGAAGTACATCTCGAAGAAACCCGACAAAGCCAGTAAACCTCTCTGCAAGTTGCTCTTTCTTCCACTCAGTGGTTGTTTGGTTGTACCAAAGTAGTGCAGTTTTCACATGAAAAGAGGATAATGGCGAAAAGGTTGGTTCCCGTCTGAGAACTGTGTTGGTTATTTTGAACAGGTCATGACGGCAGCCTTGATCCTTATCCATGTCCTTTAGAAGAGACTTCTGAATCAGTGTGTATGACTTGACCCATGCTGTTTCGCAATCAGTTCCCGCTGAAAGTAAAATACAAGAACTAGCTTCTATTATGGAATTCTTTCATCAGTAGTCATGAGCATGTCATGGAAGGCAGTGTGCATCGAGGATGTTGAAACCTTTATGATAAATCAGTTTTATGATTTTAGGAGTTACAAATAAAAACCTTAAAATTCCGAAAATAAGCCCCTCCATGTATAAGCCCCTCCAAATATAAGCCCCCCAAACTCGTAACGCAAAAAACCCTCCGTTTAATCGCCCCTCCAAATATAAGCCCCCAGGGGGCCCTTAAATACAAAGAAAAAAAAGCAAAAACGGTAAATTTACTTCCAACTATAAGGCTAGCCCAATCGATTTTGAAACGCAAATTTCTCTCCGTAGATAAGCCCCTCCGAATATAAGTCCCTCCAAAAATAAGCCCCTCAAAAGGGGCCTTTGAAAAATATAAGCCTCGGGGCTTATTTTCGAAATTTTACGGTATGACATGAAGCATATAATTCATGACATTGTGGTAATAATATTGTATAGTAGTGATGGAGGCTCAAGAAGGTACTGACCAATCACAGCGCAGCAGAAATTGTCTCGACCAATCAGCATCGAGTATTTACCCCATGTGACCATGATGACGTCAAAGCTCCCAAATATGGGCATAAAAGT
>CALNXI010003385.1:34138-46896 GCA_942486025.1 Porites evermanni | reverse complement strand
TAGTTCATTTTGCCATTTCAAGTTTGGTTGTATTCCCACGTATTCCGATGTATTTAATCATTTATCAGGACCCCTATTGAAATCAGCCTTGCTGAAGGGGCAAATCCTGTATAAATATAGGTAAATAAATAAAGCAAAACAAGAACGTAGTTCCCTTACGCGACGTTCCAGGGAGGACATAACACATGCGACGATTTTTTCCCCTTCTCAACTAGAGTGCGTTCCCCAGCAATTCATTTCCAGGGAAATTCAGCTATATTTGGCATTTGAGTCGGAATAAAAATTTTAAAATTTTAAAAAAAGACGAAGTAATATTGATGTTTGGTTTCAGTCGGCGTTTTCGTTACTAAAGCTCCATACTACCTTCTAATGGCAATCGAGCGTGCGACCTGCCAGTGTGGTGACCAGTGCTCTCTTGAGCTAGCCCTGCATCATCTTCCATTTCCACTTAAGGTCTCAAATGTAAGCTAACTCAAAGTGGATATAACTTTAAATCTGTATTTTGATTCTGAATCTGATTCTTTGATTACCTGATTTTGTGCAGCACCCAACCAGTCCAACTATATTGAGGTGAGGTGCCATAGTCTTCATAAGCTCCAACTCATCTAGAAACTCCTTCCTTTGCTGCTGATCTGCGTTTTCTGATGTAAAGGAGACAGTTAAAATTGTATGGGTAACACAGTTAGAGAAAGCAAACAAATTCACAACAGACAATCAATATATACTACTACAAACTAACGCTCTTATAAAAAAGGTTCTTGTAAAAAAGAGTGTACTATAGTTAGGCTATAGTTAGACCAACCTTTTAGCATCTTGACAGCAACAATTTGGGTGCCTTGTTTGGTCTTCAGAAACCCCTTCATAACTTTACCAAAGTGACCGGATCCCAAAGCCTTATCCAGGCGGACATTTCTCTTCGGAACTTCCCACTGTTTTGGTCGCGGGATGGAAGCGTACTCGCCCCCGATCCCCATCGCCATAGCTGAAGCCGCATCAGGCCTTATGGAGACGTAAGAGTAGGTGTCCTGTCTGCCCCGTGGTATCCCTGTGGCTTCATCATACATGCCATTGCGTTTGTTATTTTCAGAATTCTAAAAGGAGTAATTTTAAACGCCATTCTTGTGGTTCAATTTTATTAATTGGTTTAAATTTTACATCCCTTTGTTTTTGGTAATGGTAAAGTATGACATAGAAGTTGAAGTTGAGAAATAAAATTTCAACCAAGAATAAAATTCAGCCGCAACATTTAAAGTGTCATACAGTTAACAAGAAGGTATCATATTAAATAGTCGTTTACGCCTTTCTTGTGGCCATCAGAGTTCATGGAGCAGTCAGCAGTTTTTAATACTTCAGCTAGTGTTTTTGTGGTATCTGTTTCTACGAAATTTGCCATAGAAACCGTTCCAGATAATTTATTAGATGTAGGAGCGATTCCTATGCCTGAATAAAACAGTAGTGCCTTTACCTTTGACGGATACGCGAAACGAACTATTTTCATTCGTAATTTGCTTCTAGATGCAAAATCTTTTTCAGTCACAAAAGTGTCCGAAAATCCATAATGAGCGAAAATGTGAAGTTTTATTGAGAAAAATGTTAACTCCCCCCGGCCCCAACCCCCCCCCCCTCGCCTTTGATCACCCTATTGGCTAAAACACGTCCAATTGCACCTGAGGTACAGAAATAGCAAGTTACAAAAAGAAACAGGAATAAAATATTGTTCATGCGCAAAACAAAAATGCTTTTACGTTACCCGTGATCGTGAGTTTTACAGGTTCTTACACCGAGGATGAGCCACATTTTCCTCGGGAAAGTAATTGAATTTATAGAAAAAAGTGTCTGGCGTAGACAAGTACTTTTCAACACCTACTAAAGAAATCAACTACTTTTCAAGGACCTAAACCGAATTCAACGACTTTTCAAGACGACTATTAAAGTTCAAGACCTTTTCAAGATTGTACGAACCATGCAATTTCTGCTAAGTTGAGGGAGGAAACTTTACCAACAAAAAATTACTGATTCGAGCAGCGTTCTGACCGAAATACGTTAGGAAGTTGGGTTTGTAGAAATTATTGCATCCAAAATTCAAGACTCTTTGCAGACATTTCCAAAACAATAACTTTTCCCAGACTCAAGATTATCTAATAGGTGACCGACAGCAACCTTGAAAACGCAGAAACAAAGCTTTTCTCTTTATGCGCTGCAAACATACGAGCGAGATTGACCAAGACTCGACCAGAACGAAAAAAGTTTCACTTCTAAAGCACTTGTTGTAGCTTTGAAAACAAAAAAGAACTTACGACTTTTTACCATTTTTCCAGACTTTTTTCAGGTCTAGAAAATTGCTGGGCAAATTTCAAGACTTTTTCAAGAATCCAAGACTTTGTATGAATGTTAAAGCAAGTCATAGTGATATTCCGTTCATCAAACATCAGAAACAAAAATTCAATCATATTGTCTACTGTAACTTTAAATTTCAGGGCCTTTGAAGACGATAAAGTGGACTGTATGCTGGATGAAGAAATAATCTCCTGAATTTGTTTGAATCTTTCATAAACTTTTCCTGACACACCACACAGAAAAAGAAAGTCCTTTTCTCAATCTGATGAAAAGCAGTTTAAAGCTCATAAATAAAATGGTAAAACCGTGTACAGTGGCGCCTTTTTGTCTGCTTTACTTTGCAATAGAACATTTAAATAGTGATCAACAAAAACAAAACATGCACCACCTAATATTCTCCTTTTAATTAAGAAAAAAACGTATAAAATGTAACAAAGGAAATAATTGAAGAACTTACAAAAATTTTAAAATTACTACTAACAAAGCAATCAATTTAAAATTAAATAAAATGTTATCTCAAAAGAGAAAAAGAATATATATACATCTAAACATGATGATATACCGGAATATTTGTACAAAAGGGAGCATAAATTTACCTTAGATTTACATTTGTATAAAAACCTGATCGGTGAGCTTAGCATACTCATCTCTCATGGTCAAAGTAAAACCAAGAATAAATCAAAGGAGAAATTAAAGGGTCAAAATTCAAACACCGAGATTATTAAACCTTATTTACAAGTTGACTTTATCATCTTTGCACGCAACTCATTTTAGCTCAAACAATTTTTGACGTGCTTTAAAGAATAGCTTCTTTATTACAGCGTCTATGTAACTGAAGAATTCTGGGACGTTACCATTTACATAAAACCACCCAGGAGGAAATCTTGTGCATAAGCAAAAAACTGTACAATTTGGCGTGGTGGGAGTACGACCCGCTACAAAATATATCCAAGTTTACTGAACAGACTAAAAAGAGCGGAAAAATTGCATCGCCTCAAACCGCAGCCCATAATTTCTGAAGCTTCCCAAACGGGATGGCGTGAACCATTGGACTTTCCAACCAACATTTCCGGCTTCTCCATATAAATGGTCAGTAGCTCTGGTCAATCCGGGTACGAATAGGTTGAATCACGACAGCAACGCCAGATGACACATAATTAACCTCAACTGGATACAGTCAAGACAGGGTTCTGCGATCGGAGTCACAAATGATTTCTACTTTCTAAAAATGCCTCCGCCTATTTCCCCAGAAACAATACTTCCTCTTCATACATAGAAACGTCCACTCTCCGATAAGGTGAGACGAAGATCAAGTTGCAGGGCCTTGACGTTGTCGATATCACCTGCCACTGTGCTTTGTGGTTTCTTCAAAGCTCAAGCTCCTTCGTTGCGTTTATGTAGCTTCGATCATAATTGTCCAAATCAATGGACAGCTGAAATCACAAAAATAAATGAGGATAAGCGATAAACAGGCTTTTTGATTTGGGCCTTGCATGCACACGCAACTTTACGCGTGCACAAGCCACACGAACGGCGTTAAATTTTTTATTCATTCATTAATTCATTAATTCATTTACTCATTTACTAATACAGCAACCCCTAAAAAAGAGGATTATTAGCCGGTGTGGTAAAAATAAAAAAATAAAAAAAACGAAACAAAAAAAAAACTTTTCACATTACTTCGGTACGAAAGGGCAGCCTACCTTTCAAATGTTTCATCGTAGCTAACTTAAATTCAGGTTCGCCAAAATTGGTAATAAATAGAAAAGGACGGAAAAAATGACAACGACACTGAAGCTGATAGAAGGTCAACTGCTTAACAGATATGCGTCAGTTGGTAGGGCACCGAACGGTAACGGAGGGGTTACAGGTTCGAAACTCGCTAAAAACCCTTTTGGCTCAGGTTTTATTTCATAGTCAGGACCGTAGCCAGTATGAGCAAACCCGAGGCACTTGCCTCAGTCATTTAAGGTTTGATCCCAGTGATTTGTTTAAACAAAGTCATCATAAATAGCTAGGCGGGGACTTCAATCTTGAATATTGCCTCAGTCCTTATTTTTTTCTGGCTACGGCTCTAACAGTTGCTTAAGTGGGCTGTTCGAGTTGTTCCAAACCAACTTGACACGACAATTTTATACTCTGATACGATGCAATAAAAATTTATTGTTTACACGAAAGGTTTTGCACTTTAAAAAGTAATGTATACCAACCGTCTGTGCAGTCATCAGTCTGTGGAGTGTTTTTCCTAACTCCAGGAATGTTGGTCTAGATGCAGGGTCTTGTTGCCAACACTGCCACATGATGGCATATCTAGAGAAAAATTATTAAAAATGAAATGACGAAACTTCATTTGCTTAATTTTTATCAACAACTTCTTCAACTCAAACTCGTTAAGACAAACCAAAGGATATCCCTTCAGGAGAAAAGTTAAAAGGCGTCTTAAAAACCCTACATCTAAGATACTCACAACTCATCGGAACAGAATTTTGGTTTCGGCATCCTGTACCCTGAACGCAGCTCTTCAATCAACTGATCTCGACCTAAAGCTGGGTATGGATGAGCTCCTGAAATAATAAGAACAAAAAACAAGTCTAATTGCGGGCGAAAAACGGGCGACAAGAGGAGCCCGCAATCCTAATCTCCAGGTTGTTATTACGCATGCGCGGCATGAATGTACCTGGCATTTGTTTGGACTTCCACTAAGAATGAATGGAATGCACAGAGCGCCACTTGACCACGCACGTTTGGACCTTCTATCACTCGTAATCTGATCACACCTGTTTTGACTACCTGTCACGTGAAACTCACGCAAAGCAGAGCGATGGAGCAAAAGCGTTTTGACCTTCGATCGTTGTCGCCCGCACTCCGTAACCTTCGGTTAATACTAGTTAGAAAGATAAAAAACTCGCACTGGTGTGTAAGAAGAAAATAGCCGGTAACCAGGTACCCCGTCGGGTACAGAGCAAATAAAAATGAACTTCTCGACGAGCAGAAGGCAAGAAAAAAATCTTATCGACGTCACAAACTACTTTGATTGAAACAGAAAACCATCTTGAAATTCTGTGCTGTGAATTTCGCTCCTTTTTTCTATGTCTGGTTAGATTCAGTGTTTTCTGGGGTGTTTCTTGGTGTTGCGCAAACTATTGTTGGTTAGCTATTGTTTTGAATTGGATGTTCATTCTTACCTAACGTCACAATTTCCCATAACAGAATACCAAAAGACCACCTAGAAAACAAAAGTTGGGCTCAAGTTTAAAATCAAAGACTGTAAAATAGTTTGCATTTTGCTTTAGTTTACATACACCTTATTCGATGGTTTAGCATATAATGCGTGTGGATATTTTGCGAGTTGCGTGGTATTTTTCCGAGCTCCGCAGGGTCGAGGAAAATACGAGCAATGAGCAAAATGTCCGCTCGTATTATATGCTAAACCATCGAATAAGAGGTTTATTATTCCACTACAAAAAAACTTTTATTTTGCAATTGGCCTCTATTTTTTGGTAAGAGTATTCACGGAACATGCTGATCCCGTCTGTGAAAATGACGTTAACAATGAGCAAAATGTTCGCGCGTATTATATGCCAAACCTTTGAATGAGAGGTTAATTATTTTACTGCAAAAGAAAAATGTTATTTTAGCTTCTATTTTCTAGTAAGAGTATCCAAAATATCCTGATTCTGTCAGCCATATTTGCTCCTTTTGTATCCGCCGGTATTCGCGCTGTTGTAAACCGGTCAAACCAGGACACTACAGTATAGTACGTCCTCGTATTTTGCGCGTTCTCTTTACCTTATATGGTAAAATGATTTAATAGTGGAATAACAACGTGACTTAACCCTACCGCTTAGGCCGTTTTCGTTCCATATGGAACGATGGATATTTTCCTTTCTAATCCCACTTTGCTTTCAGTGTAAGCGTGTAAGTTAGTAAGCAGCGCATTCAACAAAGGAAAAATCGCTGCACAGGAAACCACTTTTGGACATTCTAACCAATCACGCCAGAGTTACACACAAAAAGCCTCCCAACATTTTGGGTTGAACTAAGCTTTTTACCTACAACCCTTTTCCAGATAAAATTTCTCCCGTTCGGTTCCTGGAAAGATAGCCAGATACAATTCCATGGGAAAGAAAGATGATAAAGTGGGCAATAAAACTAGATATAAAAAAGGAAGGCAAAGGAAAAACAAGAGAGGCAACGAAAGAACGAGAGAGAGAGAGAGCGAGAAATACTTACACATCACTTTCAGTGGTTGTCACGCCCTGAAATATTGACTCTATGGCCATCCATCTGAGCGGCAAGTCCGCCTGAAAACACGAACACAAAAATCTATGAAACTAGCACTAGGAGCCGAGTGAAACAACGCCGTAAATGGCTGGACAGCGAGTTGCGAAGAAATATCTCCATGACAGACACCTGGAGGCATAGAAATGGGCATCACTACCACTTTAAAGAATATCGTACCCTTTGTAGACTTAACGTTTTCCACTGATTAGCCTGAGAAAGCAGGCGATATTTCGCAACGTCACTATTCGTTTTCCCGCGAAATGATGTCTGTAGTACGAGCGCATGACCATGGAATTTCTGGGCTTGTTCCTCAGTCCTCATTTCGCAGAAAAATCGTTGGTGGCGTCGCAAAATGACGGCTGTTTTCTCAGGCTACTGCAGATCAATGAAGGGATTAGTTTCTAAAGAAACTTTGGTGTTGCGTCGGTTGGGGGAGTCAAATACGAAGATTTGGTTTTCGCAACTGAGTTGATAAGGTAGTTCTGGCCAACGTAAAAAGATAGAGAAGCTACCGTTACGCCCTGACGTACGTCTGACGTAGTCTGTCTAGCAGTCGGGCAGTCTAGAAAGCCGTATTAGTTTGTCGCGCAACACTTCGAGAAAGTGCTGAGTGACATCGCCGTAGGAGATCATACCATTTGATGTACCAATTAAGTGGCAGCGGCTGTGAATAACTGGTAAGGCCTTATTTACAACATCGGCACGGCACAACCGATACTAACTGCTAGAGCACTGTTGCCATAAGCTATGAGTTAATCCAAGCACACATGTGCGGGACAAGACATGCCGCCCTCAACTTCGAACACTGAGCGTACCACAACTGGGAGACAGGGATTTAAGTAAGTAGCCGCGGAGCTGATGAAGAAAAAAATCACTTACTTCTCCCAGTTTCAAATACTGCTTCTTTTCGTAGATATCTCTTGCCAAACCAAAATCTGCGATTTTACAAACGTGACCTTTGTCGACTAGAATGTTTCTAGCGGCCAAATCTCTGTGCACAACCTGTAAAAGAGAAAGAAACGAATCAGAGCGGACAATTAGAAAGCAAAAAGTAAATAAACAAATAAATAATAGCACGAAAGTCGTAATTAGGGACACTATTTTTTACGTCTCTTACTGGAGTCGGGACCGCCATTTTACATGGTCACCCGAGCCATGCGAAGGTCTAGCCGCTCGCAGCACAAAAGGAGTACCCTCATTTCACAGTTATTTTAAGACCCTGAGTATTGGTCCGGCCCCGGGAATCGAACCCGTAACCTCCCGCTCTGCAGGTCAAGCGCTCTACCGACTGAGCTAACCCTGCCAACAATAACAAAAATAAAAAAAGCATACCACAAAAGCAAAGTATCATTAAACACAATCAGTTTCTCGCGATCTCTAGAATTATCAGCCGTAACCAATTTTGGATCAGCCGTTTCCAAGCGTTCACACAGTGGGGTGCCAGCCCGCAGTCTGAGAGCGGGAAAACAATAAGGAGAAAGAGAGGGAGTTTTCAGCTGTTTTCCTGCTCACATCTCTCTGCGCCGTCCATACAATCTGAACCCTTGGAACAGGCTAATTAACAGTTATTGCTCGAGGGCGCGTTGGATATGAGTTGGGTATCTACCATCCCAACAAGCGCGACTGGAATAATTGTTTTATTAAAAACGCCCACAAAATAACGAGAATTCTTCCGGACTTTATTTTTAAAAACAACCGATTTTCAGCTTGTTTTCAATTTTGAGCAGACACGTACAGTTATCATATTTGGAGAGCATGGTCTAATGGCTCATATACCATGATGGCTAAGCCAATCAGAGCACTAGAATTGCATTATTCAATGATTCGGTTTTTAACAATAGTTGATATCGCGCGAAACCTCATCTAGCAACTTTAATGTTTGTGAGTTTTTGCATTTGACAATCATTTCCGAGCAAGGACTTTTGAAGTACTCACCTTTTGACTAGCAAGATAGCCCATTCCACGCGCACACTGCCAGGCAAATGACAACAGATCACGGCACGTTAGCGTTAAACTGTTACCCGCCATGTTTGCGTACACAACCTTACCATGGCTGGAACGGAGAAAATCTCTCAAGTTACCCATGGAGCAGAACTCAACGATGATAAAAGGCTGAGCTGTTGAAAATAAAACAAGTCCCTTATTACATGAAATTTTCGCGACACGTTAATTTCGCGATTTGATGGTTTGCATATTTTGTGACACTTGAATTTCGCGATTTTGCAAAAATTTTGGATTGAGGGTCACTTCAATCACGTGTTTTTGAGCAAGACACAATTTATTTGACTTTTTATTTAATCAAATAAAACGACATCATTTGCATTTGCTATCAGGTCAACACTAAAATAACTAGACCCGCCCATAGGCGACTTCACTGGGCTGCCATAAACCCGTGTTGCATGAAAACGGGAAGTTTTCTAGAACAGACAGCCAATAGCTTATAATAAAAGGAATTAACCCAATAAACGTATCCCGACCGATCCATGGGTCTCATATCAACCGACTGCACCGAGACTATAAATAGATAATCTTATTTTAAATTATGGTTGACACGAAAACGCACCTTGCCACAAGATAAAAATGTTACCTTTCAAGTTTTTTTCCTTTCATTTATTGTTATTTTTCTTAAACTGAAAGGAATTAGCTGTTTGCATTTTCCGAACTCAAATTTGATCGCTCACATATTGATTTCATCGGAACGATCTTTTAAAAAATGTAAACAGATCAAACGGTAGATCGCACAATTCTTTATACCATGATATGACTTGAAGCTTCGCTATTTTTCTCAGCCGTGACTAACGTATTTTCATGGAAGACAATTATTCTGTTATTTACTCCTCCGAAATTTTAGGCGAAACGCTTTTCACAGCTAAAACCGTGGGTGGCTAAAGACTGAACTAAGCGCACCTTGAAATACAATATTGAGAACAACTGTAAGCCATAGGAAGCAAAGTCACCAAACTATGCTGTTATGAGTGGCTTTTCTCTTAAACGCTCTGCTTTTTCTCTTCACTGCTCATTTGCTCTCTCGCCAAACTGAAATGACCAGCTTCGCAGCCTATTGAATTTGTGTGCGAATTTCTCGAAGTGTGAATTCCTTCGTCCCAGTCTTATTTACCGTTATCCGAAATTTAGACTTTTAAAAGGGCGTGTATTGCATTAAACAGAAGGAAATATAGAAGTGAAAAGGTAATCTGCAACAAGACGCTGATACGGGAAAATATGGTTTGCCTAAACACGCAACGCCTTCTGTGTTGAACTGGGCGAACAATTGACAGTGCCCGGATATTACGGAGACGATCGAACGGAACAGGATTTAAAACTTGGCGTGCCTTGAGGCAACCCAGTAAAACATGACCCACTGGCGGCTCTATATGACGACAGTAACGTTAACAACAAAGAAGCTCTCACAATGTCCCCAAACATTTTATGCTTGTACATGAATTATTTACAGTCAATTGTCCACGATACCCACTATAAACAAGCAACAAGAGTTTTTGTAATAAGAACACGTTTTGATCTGTAATAAACTCATATTCCTTTATTGTCGACACAATGTGAGTCACTAAATTTTCGCGTCACGTTATGTTCGCGACACTTATTTTCTTGCGTCACATTAACATCGCCAAATTTAAGTGTCGCGAAAATTTCATAACCAATTTGTATAACCAATGTCTTCGATTCCTCCTGGAACGACTTAAATACCCAGGAAAAATTGGAAACACTGCATGGTTACGTAAAATTTTGGGGGGAAGACAAGGTGCATTATGGTCCATGTGAAAACGGTTAATGGCCTTATTTTGAGAGCACGGGATTTTGTTACTCCGCCCTGCTCCGAAATGACCCATTATAGGCTTCTAAAATTCATAATGATAATTCATTGAGAGAAACAAAAAAAAAATCACACAAAATCAAAGTCATGATGGTTTGAAAGTAACATACCATTTACCATCATTGACAATTCGAGAATACCAGACAACAGAGTCGTTTCATTCGATATCCAGACTTTTCCAAGTCTCAATCTATAAAAACTAGATTGACTACACCTTCCGAGGTTTTGGATATTGGATGAAATACTCCTTCCTACATACTTAAAGAATAACCTACAAAATAGTCGCTTGTCTTTTGCTGCTGAATCGTGGTTACAAGGATTACAATAAAAGTAATTAATCAACTTTTTCTCAAGAAGAGGGAGTTATAATGTCTAGGAAACAATTCAGAAACCGCGAGGGGAAAGAGGTGACTGCAATGAGCTTTAAAAGTGAATTGCGCTAAACACAGCGTTTTAGCAAGCTGTATTTGAATCAAGTATGACAATAAACAGTAAACGCATTTTTGTCAGCGTTTGATGAGTAATTTCTAACGGCTTTTTTCGTCTAGTTCCGATATCTTGTTGCTAACTGCCGTAACCGTTCGGCTTTCGTTACTTTTAGGGGACCGTCGCTCTATAAAGAAGAAAAGAGAAGTGCGGGAGGAAAATGACGAGTTTAAGACCGCGAAGAAAAAATAATGTACGTTCGACAACAAAGGACGAAGAAAGTCCAAATACTGGCCGTTTCTGGATGAATCTTTAAGGCACGAAGAATGAATATCCTAGTCGGAATTTTAGCAAAGCAAGAATAACACAGAAAATATCTAAACAAGGTTACGTTTTTTGTCTCGTTCTACGTTCCGCATTTGGCGTATACATTTGTCTTGTCAGGTAAAATCGTCGCGCGTTCAGTTAGTTTTTCCTCTACAGATAAACGAATTCCAACCTTTCAATACCGCTTTTCTTGTTGGAAGTAACTTTTCTTTACACTTTTCCTCTGTTCTGCTTCTTGTTGTTTGAGATTTCACTTTTCTGGGCACCAGCCATTCATGTGATACTATGACAAGAGCTGCTACGACGCTCAATCCAATGTTTGAACTGAAGCTTCGAAAACTTGACGTCATAAACGTTTTAATTTTCGTCACATGCGAACTTTGAACCCAAGCGCGTGCGCCCAAACAAGCCAGCGATTTTTCGAAACATTACTCTCGGTTTTATTCACACAATTTGAAGTATTGCGAAATTTGCAGCAATAAAAACTTCTACCAATCATTAAGATAACTCTGGAATAAACTCTAGTACTGCTGAACAGTGAGGTTGAAACTTTGGAATCCGTGAATGAGAAAAGGTGTGTGGATGTGTTTGGGAAGAAGTAGATCTTCGGGTACTTTTTAACGTATTCTCATGGAGACAGGACGGTCATTTCCAAGTCGCGATAAAGCCACGCTAGGAAGCTTCAGCAAAGACGACGTCGACGTGGACGGCAACGAGAAAGCCAAAAACAAAAAAGCAATAGGTTTAATAAGGACTGTTATTCTGTAATTTTACTGTATAGTTCATTTTGCCATTTCATGTTTGGTTGTATTCCCATGTATTCCCATGTATTTAATTTTTAATTTATCAGGACCCCCACTGATATCAGCCTTGCTGAAGGGACAAATCCTGTATAAGTATAGATAAATAAATAAATAAATAAATAAATAAATAAATAAATAAATAAATAAATAAATAAATAAATAAATAAAGCAAAACAAGAACGTAGTTCCTTTACGCAACGTTCCAGGGAGGATATAAACACATGATGACGATTTTTTTCCCCTTCTCAACTAGAGTGCGTTCCCCAACAATTCATTTCCAGGGAAATTCACCTATATTTGGCATTTGAGTCGGAATAAAAAATTGTTAAATTTAAAAAAAGACGAAGTAATATTGATATTTGGCTTCAGTCGGCGTCTTTGTTACTAAAGCTTCATACTACCTTCTAACGGCAATCGAGCGTGCGACCACAGGTGGCCCAAGCGTAATTTGAGAGTTTGTACGGGAAAAATAGAGTTTGAAACTTAGATGAAATAAATGAAGTGAAAGCGATAAAAGTTATCAATAAAGTGTAAATATTGTTACCTGGAGTCGTTGTCTTTGTTTTTACGAAGTTTCAACGCGATTTGAGTACTTCTACATCATCTGACATGACAGTGTAATAATAAGAGACAAGGTAGGACAGAATCGCTCGATCGATCTTCAAAGCTGCTCAGAATCGGCTCCAAATTTTACGCGAAAACACAAACACACTTACATTTTACGCCGCCGAATCCACAAAGTGGTACCT
>CALNXI010003385.1:22903-34088 GCA_942486025.1 Porites evermanni | reverse complement strand
TTAAGACAAATCTCTACGCACCCACCTTCCAGCAAGGGCGGCTCTTCTTTGTTTTGTTTTGTTTCTTCGTTCATTGGCCGAGTGAAAACAAAGAAGCCCACCTTGCTCGGAGGTGGGTGCGCAGAAATTTGTCTTAACGAAGTAATGTCACCCTCTCCCGGTGAGTTATTAGTTGACGCTAGCGCCCAGTCACCGCCGGGCGACAAAACGGTTGAAATGTTACACTTTTACTAGTCACGGATAAATGGCGCCGATTTTTGAACTGTAGTTGATCTTTTCGATCGAGTTATGCGATCCAAACGCAAGGTTTACCGGAACGGATTGCAGAAAGGTGATCTTAAGGTACCATTTTGTGGATTCAGCGGTGTAAAATGTAAGTGAGTTTGTGTTTTCGCGTGAAATTTGGAGCCGATTCTGAGCAGCTTTGAAGGTCTATCGAGCGATTCTGTCCTACCTTGTCTCTTATTATTACACTGTCAGGCCAGATGATGTAAAAGTACTCAAATCGCGTTGAAACTTCGTAAAAACAAAGACAAAGACTCCAGGTAACAATATTTACACTTTATTAATAACTTTTATCGCTTTTACTTCATTTATTTCATCTAAGTTTCAAACTCTAGTTTTCCCATACAAACTCTCATATTACGCTTGGGTCACCTGTGGTGCGACCTGCCAGTGTGTTGACCAGCGCTCTGTTGAGCTAGCCCTGCATCATCTTCCATTTCCACTTAAGGTCTCAAATGTAAGCTAACTCAAAGTGGATATAACTTTTTTCTGTATCTTTGATTACCTGATTTTGTGCAGCACCCAACCAGTCCTACTATGTTGGGGTGAGGTGCCATAGTCTTCATAAGCTCCAACTCATCTAGAAACTCCTTCTTTTGCTGCTGATCTGCGTTTTCTGATGTAAAGGAGACAGTTAAAATTGTATGGGTAACACAGTTAGAGAAAGAAAACAAATTCACGACCGACAATCAATATATACAACTACAAACTAACGCTCTTATTAAAAAGGTTCTTAAAAAATAGAGTGTACTATAGTTAGGCTACGAACCTTTTAGCATCTTGACAGCAACAATCTGGGTGCCTTGTCTGGTCTTTAGAAACCCCTTCATAACTTTACCAAAGTGACCGGATCCCAAAGCCTTATCTAGGCGGACATTTCTCTTCGGAACTTCCCACTGTTTTGGTCGCGGGATGGAAGCGTACTCGCCCCCGACCTCCATCGCCATAGCGGAAGTCGCATCAGGCCTTATGGAGACGTAAGCGTAGGTGTCCTGTCTGTCCCGTGGTATCCCTGTGGCTTCATCATACATGCCATTGCGTTTGTTATTTTCAGAATTCTAAAAGAAGTAATTTTAAACTTCACTCTTGTGGTTCAATTTTATTTATTGGTTTAAATTTTACATCCCTTTGTTTTTGGAAATGGTAATGTATGACATAGAAGTTGAAGTTGGGAAATAAAATTTAAACCACGAATAAAATTGAGCCGCAACACATAAAATATCATACTGTTAAAAAGGAGGTATCATATTAAATAGTCGATTACGCCTTTCTTGTGGCCATCAGAGTTCAAGGTTCAAGATCTGTTTCTAAGAAAATAGAAACTAAGAAAATAGAAACCGTTCCAGATAATTTATAAGATGTAGGAGCGATTCCTATGCCTGAATAATACAGTGGTGACTTTACCTTTGACAGATACGCGAAGCGAACTATTTTCATTCGTGGTTTGTTTCTAGATGAAGAATCTTTTTCAGTCACAAAAGTGGCCGAAAATCCATATTGAGCGAAAATTTGAAGTTTTATTGAGAAAAATGTTAACTCCCCCCGTCCCCACCAAAAAAACAAAACAAAACAAAACAAACCAAAAAAAAAAAAAAACTTGCACGTCTTCATAACCGATCTTCGGGTTGATCACTTATGAAGAGGGAACGGTTTTGTCCTCCAATAAAGGCTGGTTTTCACCAGCAACGGAGTAGGAGTCGTAAGCGGAGTGGTAAGAGCGCTTATGACCTAGTGAAAATCAAAAATCGGAGTTGTAAGCAGAGTCATAAGCGGTCGGAATCGGAGTCGAAATAATCAGAACGTTTCCATTCTCTTCCGACTCCGCTTACGCCTCCGTCGTTTACGATCTATTGAAAACCATATTGTCGGAGTCGGAGCAGAAGCGGAAGGATAAACCAATCATAAAGCACGTTCCCACGCTTTGTGATTGGTTTAGTTCTTCCGCTTCTGCTTGCGACTCCGACGACTCAGTTTTTACTTGATCGAAAACGATGGAGTGGTTAGCGGAATCAACAGAGAGTTTTCACAAGATCGTTAAGTCCTACGCAATTGATTACGCCGGACTCCAACTCCAACTCCGACTCCGTCGCTAGTGAAAACCAGCCTTAATGCCAACAACACTACGATCAAAACCCACCAACTATTAGTGAGGTTGGTGATCAGTACAACAATCACTAGCAGCAACGGTGTACTTTGCAATCAATAAAAAAACAGCCGCAACAACAACAACAACAACAACAAAACTGATTTTATAGGGGTAAAGCAATTACTGGAAATTCAATAGTTTTCATTGCGGCCCACAAGGTTAAGAATCCCAACTGGCCGGAGGCAAACCAGTTGGCTATTTACAAGGGTGACCGAAGGGTTAAAGTCAGGACTACCGAGAACAAATCCAGTTAGCGGTTAGGGCGGGGATTGAATTCAGGGCCTGTTTTGGCTCATGGAACGACTAGACTTCGGGGGATTCCACCGGAATCGATGTGTTTCCAATAGATCTGATGGACTCCATCGGACGACTTTTTAACTCTCCTCAAAGTACTGTTCACACTTCCGGTTTCATCTTATGATAAGATTTCCGGTAACTCAAGTGGACTCGACTGTACTTCCGGTTTCATTTCTCGACTAGACTCCACTGGACTCCAGGTTTTGTCCACTGGAATCTAGTTGAGAGTATTGGACATGACTGATTCCAGCGTTCTACCCCCCTAGGCCACTATGGCTCCTATCGTGAGACAAACGACAAAGAACCCTTTACAACAAATTATCTTACCACGACTGTGTACATAACTGCAGGAGAAGGTCTGCTAGGAGTTTTTCTCTTTTCCTTCATACGACGCAAAAACAGCACTACAACAATGATGAGTACAATGAGCAGTAATCCTCCAATGACCCCGCCTACTATTGCACCCGTTGGCGACGCTTGGTCTGTTCGCTGTTGAGGGTTATCGGTTTTTCCTGTCAAAGAGACGGATAAATCACTTGGTCAGCATAAGATAAGTTTATCTAGTGCGATAAAATGGTCTTGTTTCCCTTTAATTCTTACTTCTCTTCCTATCCTAACAAATTATTGCTGTGTCTCATACCATAAGGCCGCTGCTAAATAACATATCCACAACCAATACAGGGCATTTGTATAACTGCCCTTTTAGCCAATCGAATATGACAACACAGTAGAATGCAAAAATATTTTGACCTTCTATTTTGTCCTTGAATCCATTTGTTGAGTAATACGATAACCTTTTCTGACAGGACAGATCCAGGAATTTTTGATTGGGGTGGGGGGTCCAAACTTTGATTCAGCTTTTTTATGGCAAATTACTTTCCACACACACCCCCTCCCACCAGTCACGGTTTGGTCGTTGTAATTCCTTGGCCCCTCACTGTGCACTTGAATTCTACTCGTAACGGCAGCCCCCTTGGAACATCAAACAAGTGTTAGGTTTGAAAGGGGGCTCCGGACCCCCAGACCCTCCCCCTGGATCCACCATTGCCTGATTTATTTTCGCTATTCTTTGGACACGATATAAACTTTAAATTTTCTGAATATTACACCAACAATGAACCAAAAACAAGTAACATTGATTTCATTCTTACAAGAGGCTGGCGCTTCAAACAATAATTATTGATCAAATCAAAACTCTGGTGAAAATGAAACGTATGGCACCAACTGCATCAAGCCTTCTAAACCTACGCCGTTGATTGGTGTACAAAATACNTGATTTGTTTTCCAAGAATTTGTTTTCGAGGCCTAATCTACTGTGATCTTGAATGTGATCGAAGATGTTTGCTATTTTTTGGGTGTACATATAAGGTTATCAATTCGATGTAAGATGTTTCACTCTAAAATAACTTACCCTTTCCCTCAAAAGTCACATGAATGTGCCCTTAAGTTAAATGATTTGTGGATTAAAAGTTTATTTTTTCATTTAAATGATAAATTTATTAATTGGAGCTTCGCTTTTAGCCCTGGCTAAATCTATATATTAATGATAAATATCTAAGCAGTTTCCTCTTAAGCTCAAACTGTATTTCGGATTGTGATTAGGGTTAGGAGACATTTTGTGTTTTTTATTCACCGTAGCACGGTGACCTGTGATCTACGTTTTGTACCTGCCAAACCTACCTGTTAGAACAACTGACACTTCACTGGATTCAGTAGAGCCAAACTGATTGACAGCTGTCACTCTGAAGACAAACAGCCCGTCCCAGCCTTCGCTGTTACTCAATACAGTGCTTGTAACATTGCTGTTTACTGCATCTGTTGAAGTCCATGAGTTTGAATCACTCCGTTTAAATTGCACCGTGAATATGGTATGAGCTCCGCCATCATAGCCTGGGACCCAGGTAACTTGAATAGTTTGTAATGATTGAGGCTTGACTGTAACATTAGTAGGAGCTTCAGGACTTCCTGTATAGTAGTGGTACATGTATTAAAATGAATTTCTATTCTCTGTTAGTTCATGTAGCCTAAGAAGACAGTCGACATTTCACGACGCCATGCACCACTGGTTTCCCCACGAAATAATGACTGAGGAACGAGCGCAGAAATTCCATACTGATGACGTGTCGCTAGTCAGATCTGGGTGGTGTTTCCGATTGGTTGAAACAAATTCCCACGTGGCACAATCAATCAAACGCACTACCCAAATTTGAATAGTGACGCGTCATCAGTATCGAATTTCTTCGCTTGTTTTTCAGATGTCATTTCACACGGAAACCATTGGCGACGTCGCACTTTTTATGCAAAGTATGTTCGAACAAGCGGTATAACTGTACATAACTGTACATGCAGATTGTCCAACAAACACAATATGAGTCGGCTGTTACCCCTTCCCTCTATGATGTTAACTTTCCTTGATATTTCACTAAAAAGGGTAACGAAAAATCTTTAGCATTACCTTTGACTTTCAGAGTTACATTTCCAGAGTTTATTCCAAACAGGTTCTGTACCATACACGTGTAAAATCCAGTATCGCTGTATTGAGCAGATCTGATTTCAAGTTCAGCGCTGTATATTCTGTTTGACTGTTGCTTTAAAGAAGTTTTCGCAATTTTCAATTGTTCACCATCTTTGTACCAAACTACGTCTGGAAACACTGGTGTCATGATAATACATTGTAATTTCACAATTGAATCTCTTTTTGTTTCTTGAAAGGGATTTACTGCTTTGACATTTTCTCCTACAAGATATCAAACATACCGGACGGATGTGTCAACTCTTTGAAGGCTGAGCTGCAAATAAGACTAACCTAAACTTTCTAGTAATTACTTGTTAGTGATTCACTTTTCAACCACAGAGACGGCAACAACTAATCCTTTAAGATCTATAATCAGATCTTTCGTTAAAATATAACGCTGATTTCTAGCAGTAATATTCAGGCATCTCCAGTTTTGTTTTGCTGCACGTCCCCTTACTCCTGGCGAAATATAAAACCCAAAAGAAAGGACGTTTCGTGTAAAATGCTATATTCGTATTAATCTCAGTCATCACTTTAAAATTTTGCCATCTAAAAGGTGAACTAACCCAGACTCGTTTTTGGTGTTGAGTGTCACTACAATTAAAAGCAAATATCGATAGATATCTGCATAATGAAACAGAGTTGAAAAAACCCTTGAACTGCCTGAAGATAATTCAGTTGGTTATTAGGGACCTTACGATCCGACAACGGCGAAGTCCATGAAAACGTCGCTGAAAAACACACTTAGCATCGTTTTAAACTTTTTCGCGATTATCCCAATTCGCCCTGTTACTTAAAAGAAGGGGATTTTGGCTGGAGCTGAAGAGAGGGAAACGCACTCAAGTTCGGACACAGATGGTAGAATTTATCGCCTTGCCGTTCCCGTTCCCAAGTTAACTTACTGTTTGGTCATTTCATGTCGTAGTTGCGTAGTGAAGGCAAAAAAGTGTACAAAAACGCGTGATGCACATGCAGAGTTGTTGTTTTGCTTTTTGACGTTCCCGTCGCCGTCGTCCTCGTGGTTTCATAAGGTCCCTATTTACATGTACAAGCGTTACCGAGGACGGATCTTTATACCTTTCTGGGAAACTGCCCACTTACTCCTACCCTAAGCCAACATTAACACTTACTTCTAACTTAGGGTAAAATGTTGGCTAAGGGGAGGGGTAGGTGTGCAGATTTCCAGGAAAGCACGGACTGTTCGACCATGCTGCCTCTAACATTAGTTTTAATTATTTTGCCAAAATTACAAAATTAACATAAAGCAAAGAATAATACTCACCTTTGACAAACAGTGTGATATTTCCTCTCACATTTCCTGCAAGATTGCCGCCCTCGCATCCATATTTGCCAGCATCAAGTAGTGTAACGCTTTTAAGTTTTAAAAAGGCTTCACATCTATTGTTCAGAGTAACCGTGACCTGAGAGTCGTTCTCGGCGAGTTTCTGTCCATCTTTGTACCATGTTATTTGTGGGGATGGACTTCCAACAAAAACACACATTAACTCAATATCGGCACCTTCTGTAGTAATGACCTCTGACTTTGGTACTTCAATTTGTAATGGTACAACTGAGTCTACAAGCAATAATAATAATAATAATAATAATAATAATAATAATAATAATAATAATAATACAGTTGAGTGTAAAATAATAATGATGATGATAATGATAATGATTAATGATAATAATAATGATAATAATATCATAGTACAGTTAAGCAAACCTGTCAACCTCTATCAAGCGTCACTGCAAAGTCGCGGAAATGGTTTCCCTTAATTTTTGTACCGTCTTTCCCCCCGGCCTATTAAACGGTCACTTTGTCAAGATTTATCATTGTCCATACTAGTGCAATAGACATACACTGTGCATGAAGTTTAGTAGTCTTGTACTTTCTCTCTTTTGGCCCAAGAAGAGGTAGAAACACGTTGAGGTAAATTATAATATGGTTCCTACATCTTATTAGTTTATTTTTCCCTGAGAACTTTATTAGCTGTATCAAGTTTACAATGAAAACTTTGATTCGTTAGAACATGTAATTTTGACACTCCACTTTAGAGATGGGTGTGGCGCAGCTTTGCTCCATTACAGAAGTCACACTGAAATCATCGTTCTTATGTGTGAACAGAATCCCAATCCTGTATGGTTTCCATGCCAGCGCAAAAGCTATTCGGTATAGTGTGCAATAAACATGGTTCAAAGAACCTTAACCGATCCACTTTGCATAATCTAAGGATTACAAATCCTCTCAAAGCTTTTACAAATTTTAAAATACTACAGCTGACGGAAAATGTTGGACCCCCAAACCGTTTGGATGAAACGATGCCAGTTCTATTGAATGAAGAGCCAAAAAAGGTAAAAATTGAAGACCTTATCAAGGTAAATGTTTCTTTTCTTTCAGTGGAAATAAATTCTGAGCATAAGCTGCCACGTTCAGCGGAGTATTTTATTCCTTTTCATTACTGTAACTATAGACTATGTATAGTCTTTTCTTCGGTCCTCTGTTTATGTGTACAATGTAGCTTTGTTTTAAAGTTGTTGTATTATTTCGCTTTAAAAATTAATTAAAAAGAGCTTTACTTACTTGTATATGAAATAAAAGCTTTGTTGCTTGTTACAGATCCTTTGGAATTGGTCACTATACAGTGGTATTTTCCAAGATGTCGCTTTCTTACTTTGCTTATTTTCAGAGAATAAATGCGTTCATTATTCCAGGTCTGTTGTGTGAAGGAAATGAGTTTGTCACGATCTGAAACGTTTTTGCCATACCTTGTCCATGAAACACTCAACTGTTCATTACTGCTGACCACACCACAAGATAAAGTAATGGCTTCTCCATGATATGCAGACACATTCTCTGGTTGAATGATGATTGAGGGATCTATTAGAATTCAAAGTAATGATCAGCAATAAAATAGAAGTAAAAGTAATACAATCCTCTCTAAAGTCCCTCGTCTCGAACAAGCCTCCCCTTTCTAATAGACCCCTCCTTTTCAGGGAAGAAAGTTATTAACCCCAACCCCCACCCCCTTACCCTTAAATGAAAGAAAATGAAAGACTGTATTTCATTACTCATGTAACACTTCATGTGGACCAATATGACTGTTTATTCAAGTGCTGGATTTCTTTTGATCTTTGGCTGCAAGACCTCTAAACTTCATGTCCCTAAGCTTTTTCACTTTGCATTCAAGTTCTTTATGGAGAATTGATACATGCCATCATCTTCGCTAAATTAAATAAGTCCCACCTCTCAAATAAGCCCCCCTCCTCCCTTGTCCATTAAGCCCTCTCCCCTAAAATGTGCTTGAAATAAATATGGGGGGTGGTCAAAGAGAAAATTCAACAAAGATCTCCAAACTTGTAACATTTCCTTTTTAGCTTTTATGCCTCCTTGCCACTTGTTTTATATACCCAGAGAGATTACTTTCAGCTTAATTCTGGGGTCATCAGTCAAGCTCTGTTTGCAAGAGTGCAGAAAGCAAGAAAATGGGAGATTTGAGCCAGGTGTATAAATGGGTACAGGCAATATACTCCTGATTTTGAGAGGTGTAAAGGTTCCTTTATTCCGAGGGTGGGGGTTTGACATCCTGATGGTTGATAACGAATCAAACTGGAGTGTATACGTTAAGTAAAGGTCCAGTTAAGAAGGAAAGAACCAACCATGATGACTACGTTGGAATGCAAAAAGGTGCTCACTTTACAAAAAATGTGCTATTTTCTCTACTACACTTCTAATTGGTTTAAACATCAAATTGTGAAAAAAGTCTTCGCCTAGCAGCATGTATATCAATCTCTCGTCTTCTAAACAAATTCCTTATAACAAAATCTTGTCTGATCGAGGCTAATTAACACAGAAATCCTATGTGTGGAAAAGGTAAAATTAATCAATTATTGTAAACTTTTCTTGGCTATTGTTTGCAACTCTTACGATTGGTCGAAATCTCTTAACGTACTTAAAGCACCCTTTAAAAATGGAGTTTTAATACATCTTATTTCGTAAACTGCATTTTTGTAGGTTTATGCATTCTCTGTGTGAACATGAAAACATTTCTATTTGAGGAAAGGGTATTGTGCCATAACAAAATAAACTGCTTCTCGTCTTACCCGGATTATTACTTAATGACATACCTGGAACTACACTGACATAAACTGACTCAGAAATTGAGCCTTTTATATTGGATGCTGTACAAGTGTATTTTCCACTGTCCCATGTTCTAGCAACCAGAAATATCAGTTCCTTTCCACGTGGTGCTAGGTCAACATCCCATGGCGTGATGGGGTAGTTATCTTTTAGCCAAGTATAAGATGGTTCAGGGTAGCCATATGTTTTGCAAGGAAGCGTGTAGTATATTTGTCCTTTGTATAATGTTACATTGTGTGGTTTTACATGCCATGACGGTGCACTTTCTAGAACAAGAGAGAACAATAATATACATGACTAGTAATAAAACTAGTGCAACGTCTATGGAAGTTTAAACATCTCATTAGGATGGACAGTTATAAGTGCCAATCCTAAGATTCTTAATTTTAGAGAGAAACAAGTAGAAAGATGTTTAGATTGGGTTGTTGTTCACTCATTTCAGGCAAGTTCTTAAGGGAAGTTTTCCTGTGTGAGTCAAAAAGTTTTTAGTGGTTGTTGCAGTGGTGAGAAGTCATATTTGCATGCAGGCTCAAATGCAGTCATGTTGTACAGGGCTCATACATACTATTCTGAGCTCTTCAAATTCCACAACTTTTTCCATGACCTTTTGTAGGTCTTAATCGCTGTCACTTTCCAGAATTTTCAAAACTTTCCTTGTTCTAGGGTATTTTTTGGCCTAACTCAGTTCAACAGACATGAACTCTGCAGGTGTCCGCCAAAATGTAAGCTGTAATTCACATTGTTTAATTTCTTGTCTCTATTTTACATTGAAATTGTTTTGCTAAATCCACAGCAACTAATCTACCAGACATAACTTTCATTTTCCATGACTTTCCAAGACCAACAATTAAATTTCATGACTATCCAGGCCTGGAAAATGTAATTCTTACATTTCATGACTTTCCAGGTTTTCCATGACCTGTACGAACCCTGTTGTAGCGAGTAAAGGGCTGTGGTGCTTATTAAGTGCCATATTTCACTGTTCTGATATGTACAGTTGTTTTCCTTTCTGTCCCCCTAGCCTCCCCTAACTGTATTTCCATTGCCTGTCAGTGTGAGTGGGGACCAATGGATGGGAATTAGTATTCCAAGTGATGGGAATACTGTGGTACTGTTCTATTGGGCTAGGGACTGACTGGCCATGAGCCTCCAGTGGAAGCCACTGGACATACTAGGTACCCAACTTTTTCTGTACATTTCACTTATGTCCAGAAATGGATGCAATGAAAATTTAAATAAGATTACAAGAGGGGTTCCTTGTAAAGTAGTGAAGTTGACAAAAATGGCAAATGTGACAAAAATGTAGAATCTGGTGAAAATGGCGAATCTGGCAAAAATTTGCTATGGGTTTGGCAAAGTGGATACCAAAAGCGTACCCTTGGAGAGTGGTGATTTCGATAAAAATGGCGAAAATGACAACAATAGTGAAAACCTGGCAAACGATAGAAAGAGGGTTGGTGAAAAGTTTAAATGAGATTACAAGAGGTGCTCCTTGTAAAGTGGCCAAATTAATGAAAATGGTGAATCTGATAAATTAATTAGGTTTGTTTCATAGAAAATTTGGGATGAATCTGGAACTCACTGAGGCTTCTGTTCACTAAATATGGGGTGTGATTAAGTTGGCCTGCCCATATATATTTCTATGTATATATTACAATGGTGTCTGCCCTGACGTCACTATTGTTAAGTCACGGCGCATTTTGTGTTTCTAGGAAACATTCTGACTATTAAAAAAACCGCCACAAACCTGGCCTGGTTGTTTTAGTGGCTGTTTAAGAAACCCTTTTAGCAATAAATTTCC
>CALNXI010003385.1:15403-17903 GCA_942486025.1 Porites evermanni | reverse complement strand
ACTTTTTATATTTTTGTTATATATGTCATTCCAATTCATGTTGATTCGTTCGCTAGTGGTTTTGTCTCTTTTACCTTGATTATGTATTCGCGCATTGACATTTATTCTTTACAAAAGGATCGGTAGGTTTCCCTTGAAATCGCAATATCCTGAAGATAGCGTATACTTTCAGCGGAGTCTAAACGGCGTCAGGAGCCGAGTAATCGACTCCTGACGGCGTTAAATAATAAAAGCAGTTTTTATCAGATGTTATTTCGGGAGCCTTAACGATCTTGATCATGCAGTGATCGAATCTGGGCAGGCGAGCAGTGATATGCTGGCGTGTGGATGGTGACCTGTTGTGATATAACACCCTAAACGAACTTATGTTCTTTTGGCTGAATTTAGCTCAGGCTTGGAAGGGAGGCAACATTTCCCACCTGTAACTAACGCATACCTGGTCATATTTGGTTGACGTTGACGAGAGACCGTACTATCAAACTGTATTAGCATGCGCATGAATGATATTTAACAATTTAGTTCTCGAGCCCGAATCATGAGTCAGTAACCGAATGGGCTATTGACTCAGAGGGCATGAGGGAATAATTCATTAGTAAAATCCAACTAGTTGGTCAAAAATATCGAGACAAAACAACTTAATAGCTGGCTAAAGCTAGACTTAAATCCTTTTTTTGCCGCCGAAAAGCCGTCGCTTTTCGCTACTAATGGCCTATAGATCGTTTTCACAGTCACGCAACAAAAAATTAAATTGGAAACCGTCCAGTGGAAGAAGCCAAGAAAATGACATACTATAAAAGACTAATATATAAACAATTTTTCCAAGTCTCAGGTCTTTGTGGTCCACAGTTTCTGAGTTATTTGCCGAAACGTTTCACGCACCTCTGTAGAGCTTTGTATGGAGACGCCATATTGGTGCACCGTTGTGGTGCACCAATATGGCCGCCGGAAATCAACAAAAACATCGGGAGTTCACTTTTTCTATAAAAGCTCTTTATTTTCACTCGAGGACTAGCATACATATGGATAAACATGGCTTCTAATACTTGAAGTGGTTATACTGTTGAAAATCAAGAGAAGAGACATTTTTTCAACGAGACAGCATTCCTATTTTGGTGTCACGCACTGTGAAAACTCGGAAGTTCAAATTGCTGTATTTCCGAAATGAAACATCCTACGGAAAGGGAATTTTGTACATTTACTTTTTGTTTATCTTCACCCTAGTGTAAATAAGAATTCGTAAAACCTCGCTATTTTGACTTTACAATTTCATGACGTCACAGTGAAAACCATCTATAACATAATTATAGCCTAGTAGTGGCTCAACCAATCAGAACGCAACCTTGATAATAGACCAAAAAATATCATAACACTTTCCTTTATCTGAATAATTTCTCTCCTATAAATAGAAAAACCCGTTGTGCTATAACCTGACGTTTTGCTTCCAGTTTCACTGAGGGACGCGTTAAGCCGAACCCCCTTAGCCTTCTGCAGGCTAAGATACAAAAAGCTTTTATAGTTGAAAATTCTCGTAAGGGACCACTTCTCGTAAGCGACCGCGACTATAGGGGTGACGGTTTTACAATTGTCCATTGTTTTTAACCTCTTGTAAGCGACCGCTTGACTCATGGTCTGCTCTCTATGTTCACTGCATGTACTGGGCTAAGCTACGTATTGTAGGCTACTCAAATAATGCAAAGAACTTTTTGTTGACAAAATATCGTAATTTAAAAGTTGCATTCACTATGAATAAGGCTCAATTTCCGCTGTTCTCTCGGATGCGCCCCAGGCCAGGAGCCCATTACTTCGGCTTGTAGTCAAGACTAAAACTTGAGTTACTCACGACAGCCAGAGATGTTCAAACGTTGGATATTACCATCCGCCAGTTAAATCGCTATCCAGCAGTATTAGGGAAATTATTTGCATTATAATACCTTTTTTTAAAAACTTTTCAGCTCATTAATAGACTGTGCGAAATATCAATTCTAATCTTTTCATCAGATATGGTGGTCACTGACACTTCCAAGGGAAAGAATTTGCTAGTGGTCTCACCAGTTTGTTAGTGGAAAAAAATCTTACCCCTTACAAGCAAAACTTAGCAAGTGCACCAAAAATTTAACTTCCAGCCCTGATGCCACTCCTCGCCCTACTAGATTCTGCCTTACCACGTTCTCAAACGTGGAATATCGACAAAACTTAAATCAATCGGGTTAGTTTCCTCTTTTGAACCGACCGCGATAACAAAATGGCGGTTGTTTGAGCAGAGTTAGTTGAGGAGACTGGTCATGAAAGCCAGCACACGCCGGTGGTAAAAGCCACAGTGCTGCAGACGTTAGGGGTGGTTCACTCTGTATTTTGAGGGCAACCCATTGTCGCCTCGCGCTCAGTCAACCATATAAGCCTGACTCATTTTCAGAATTTTTCGGTGTTTCTTATAAACAAACTGTTCGCGCCAAGGAACCAAGAATGAATGTGTCAGTCTTTTAAAAATAGGCAAGTAAAA
>CALNXI010003385.1:0-10988 GCA_942486025.1 Porites evermanni | reverse complement strand
GATAGCTACTGAGCAGTACTTTTTTCCTGTACTGTGAGCGATGCTGTACGAAGTGGTTCTAACTTTTGTATCGGTAGATCAGGTTCTTCAAAAGTTCTCCAAAAGGTGGGTAACGCTATCTATTGCATAAATCTCTATTCAGTGGTAACGCTATCAAATTTTCCTAATAGTTACTTATCCACTGAATAGCGACTTATCCGGTGGACAGCGTTATCGAGCCTTTGAACAACCGGGACCTGTAGATGAAATTCTGAAATGTAACTTGACAAATTCAGTTAATAATCTACTTCCTTACTTCAGAATAAACTTAACTCGTACCTTTCTTTGTCGGTTTGATGAAGGTGGGGGAGGGTTATAAGGAGCTGGGCCGTCCGAATCGGATTGTGTATCTCGGCCGTACGGTGGGTAGACTACATCACGTAAGAATGCGGGTGGCTCAGGAAGACCATCATCTATATTAATAAAAACGTTTTTAATTAATTAACAACAAAAACATACAGTAGTAAATTCGATTAGTCTGAAACGTCAGGCGTAGACTGTCTCCCGCGCCCACGGGTAAGGGGGTGGTTTTACCACAGAAATGGGTTTTACTGTGATGGCAATAAAATAAAAAAATAAAGTAAAATAACCAGAATCAGGGTTCGTACTCTTTTAAGCTCTTCAGATTCCAGGACTTTCCATAACTTTTTCCATGACCTTAGGTTTAGCTGTCACTTTTACAAATTTTTAAAGCTCTTGTGTTTAAGGGTGTTTTTGACCTTAAACATTTCGAAAGACACCAACTCTGGTGTCCACCTAAATGTGTGTCGTTCGCGCTGTTCAATCACTCCTCTCTGTCTTACATTGTCCTTGCAATTGCTTTGCCATCTGCAGTAACTAAACTACCAACCAAAAATTCAATCTTCATGACTTTCAAGGACCGACAATTAAATTCCATGACTTTCCAGGCCGGGAAAATGAAATTCTTAAATTCCATGACTTTCCAGGTTTTTCATGACGCGTACGAACCCTGCATAATAAAGTCTTTCCTGCCCATAAAGCCACCTCGTTCACTACCCGTCTTAAAATTTAAACCCAGCTATTTCATCTTATGTTAAATACTACACTATTTTTCTTGCTGTCATGAATTCGGTGCGAAGCAGGGGAGAGATTTGTTCCTACACGTTTAAACTTAAAAAATTGTGGCGTTGGGTGTCTCCTGATTATCACACTTCCGCAGGTTTCTACATGTTGTAGATTGAAATTGTCCTTTGGATTTTCTGGTCAAGTCCGTAATCGATTTACGGAAACGTTTGACCAATCATTTTTTTATGAAGAAAAGCTCGACTACTGGGCATTAGCTTTTTAAAAACTGTTATTTTAGTGTCTTTCTGATCGTCATTGTAATTTCTATATTGCTTGCCTTATATTTGCTCGACAACCCAGGCTTTGTTACCAAATTGAGGAAAGAAAATTGTTCAGGCCAAATAAACAACCCGAATGAGTTTATTCTCATGAGCCTCTCCTGGCCAATCAGAAAGAGCCTTACGCAAGCTTTAATCCGAGTCAAGCGGATGGGCTTGCTGGTCATGTGAATAGCTTGTTGGGCAACGATGAAATCAAGGTGCGGTAACGGTTGATGGAGAGTCGAGAAGAGAGAATTGTACCAGTGAGTGGTGAACTTTTCAAAAGAAAAAAGCAGTTTAAGAAGATCGAGCCTCGTCCTTTAGTTGAAGACGAACTGGCTAGTTCCCCCGGAACATACTTTCAACACATTTTTCTGGCAAAACGTCCTAACGACGAAAAGCAAGAGCCTTCCACGTGTTGAATGAAAGGAACCTTTTGGGTAAGCTGGGATAGTGGTGAGGATTTGTCTTCAGTTCTTAGTTTAGTGCTAAGCATAAAAGTGTTGCAGGGCTAGAAATATTTTTGGGACTGTTGCCGGTTACGTTGACCTGCCAAATTGTTTTTAGCTCTTCTGACCGGTCAAAATCAGAAGCTAAAAATAACGAACACGATATGAAGTTGAACGTATAGCCTAACAAGTAGGGACATAAAGTGAAAAAAAGTTGCTTGTTCTCTCGAAACGTAATAGTGTGCAAAGATTTTTTTCCTGGTCGCTTATTTACGTATCTGGTCAAAATGACCGGCAAAACGAATGTTTTTCCGGACCAATAGAACCAGCCTGCGAGCAGGCTCTCCGTTTGGGGGAGTCGCGAGAATTCACGAGAGAGCAGCACGCTAAAACTCCCTATCAACTTACGTGGATCGTGATGGTAATTGGACATTCCTCGGTTGCTAGGTAACATAGCCATAGGAGGCGGGAGATCTGGGGGTCTTTCACTACGGGGTAGATTAACTGGATCATTGAGGTCTAAATCTCCCGGATAATGCATACGTTCTGCTGGTGACCTGTCTTCCGGTGTATACTGTGGGGGTGGCCCTGAGTAGAAAAGTTATCAACACTAAATTCAACTGCGTGAAACGCGGACAGTACGTCAAGCGGACGGTTACAGCAACATACAACGACCACCCCTACTTAGCGCACTCGCACCCCTTTGAAGTTTAGCTTTATAGTAAGTTTTTCCTAACCTGCATTAAAATAGATACTGTTATCAGCTTATGCCAAAAGAGAAAAATATAATCAATGTTTTTCTCACTATTACTTCAGGGAGACCCGTTTATTTCACTTATAGCTAGGGAAAAGAAAAGATTAAACTAATCGGAAAAATTAACAAAACATCAAACTTAGCGTATTACTCTAGTTAATGTTAGATCATTCGTTTTTCGTTATTGGTGATGAAGAAACTGAAATGAAAAAGGTGTTCTTCATTAATGCGATTGAGTAAATTAAGACGTTCCTTTGCTTTTCCATTTTTCAGCTAAAATTTACAGAAAATCACCAATGAGTTTTAGTCACGTTATATGGTTATTAAAAAGTCAAACATTTGGATTATATTTAGGTTGGCTGTTAGTTCCCTTTACAATTTATTTAAGTAGTTACAAATTGTTTTCCACCAACACTCCTACCTTAAGAGCTAGTCAAAAATTTTTCAGTATCGTACAATGAGTGTGAGTATCGTATCGTATCGTACAGTATCGCATGGTTTTACTTTTCTCTTACTTACTGATAAACACCTGCGTTTTTTAGTCACAATATTGAGATATGTTTAACTGTATTTAAGGTTTAATTAATTTATGTTTATACTAACATCCTTTATAAGCACTGGCGTTGTAGAAAGACGGTCCAACCATCAGCGGTAGGGGACGAGGTCGGCCTGCTGAAATGATAGTAGGTTGGGTTTGTTAACTAATACTTAGTACAAAATATTAACTTATCTTAGTAAGAAAATTTGCAAAAGAAACAATGGTTAAAAAGCAAAACTAGGGACAAGCAGAAAAAGAGAGTTTCGATTGGTAGGCGGCTTTCACGGTTAACGATTAATACTTTGGATTTTACACTGTTACATTAAAAAGAAATCTAAATCACAATAATTAATTGTTTACTTATCCATTTATTGATCAAACACATTTGACGGGTTAGAACTTCTTTGAGTGTCAGAGAACAAAGAAAAAACTGGAATAGCACCCATTACCGTGAAGAATATAAAAAAGTCCTGCATTAAAAATAAACAAATGTCCACTTTAATGGTTAATCTATCTATTTAACGTTAGACACATTTAAGACCTTAAACCCTCCTCAGCTATCCCAATTTAAGGAAAAAGCTGTCACTAGGATAGTATTAAAAAAGATTAAGAACTAAACTTAAAAGGGTAACAAATGAGGGAATTTAATGTAGAGAAGAGAAATACACACTTCATTCGGGTAGAAAAACCTTCTTCCAGTGCATAAAAAAAAACACCTAAGGGCTGTGTTGCTTCTCGGTCGTCGGTCGTTTATCGGACTGAAGACCGGCATACAAACAACACCAGAGTAAGCGACTCTTCGGAAAATTCGATAATGTCGGTCGAACTGGTATACCTGGCAGGGATAGACCACCATACCATCAGAGACTATACTTCCCCTACTAAGCGCTTCGTACTAACAGTGTGTGCGTGTGTGTGTTCCTCATCGTCCCGCATACCCTTGAATGAGCACCTGATGTGAGACGGGACTTAACGGTTTCCAATCCTTTCCTATCCAAGAAGACTAGAAACTTTAACCCTTTGCAAAACAGTTACTGCTTCTGTAACGTTTTACAAAAGTAGCACTTTCTCCTCAGTTATGGAAAGTCCCTGAGCGTTAGCCCGGCCAGGCTTTGAACCCACGGCTTCCCAGTTGCCAGATCGGCGGTCATCCAACTGAACTAACCGGGCGTTTGCAAAATAGAGATCATTTTACATACATATTTATAGCAGCGCTTGTTTTACCTGGGTTTCACAGTAACAAGAGGAATCAAAACCTACCGATTGCCGGTTCACTTGGCTCGCTGCGCGGTTTCTTAGTCGATTTTTTCTTCTGCGGCATTGAATATGGAACTGTTGGGTCAATGGGCCCATTTCTGGGGGCGCTCGTGGTAGAAGGGCCTTGAGGTAACACTCTTGGTCCCAAAACACGTCCCTGTTGGTCCACTGGTGCATAACGTGGATCGACATTAAGCTCATTAGGTCTGCAGGTAACAAAGAAATGAATTACGAGTAATAATAAATTATATGAACAGAGTCGACTTTTGAAAAGCAAATAGGCCAAAGCGTCCTTATAATGTTATAAAGGGAATGAAAGCAAACAAACAAACAGAACTAAAGGCCGCCTGGAGGTTGTGAGTGAGGTTAAGTAGGAGGACGAATTTCGATCCAATTTCCTGCGCAACCTCGTAATAGCCATTAAAAGAAGCGATAACAGCCCATAGAGCAATTCGACGCAACATCTACAGTCTTACTCTTAACTTCAAAATGGCCAATAATTTAAACATCAAACAGCCCAATCAAGCCAATACTTGTCGTTAAAAACGACTTGAACCTCTCGACTCCTTCCAAGACAATATTATTTTTTTCCGTTCCGTCAGTGGCTCCTCCAATACTCTGATTTAAATTTCAATCAGTGCATAGACGAGACGAAAAATGTATTAATAATAATATCTTTAGTTATCCTGATAAAACCGATAAGCTGACCAACAGAGGAACAACTGGTATGGACCGGTGATCAGCAATAAAAACTATCTATTGGTTCGAGACAAGATAACTAGCGGTAGCCTAACTCTATCAAATTGCAGTCCTTCTTCCTTGACTTCGTTCGCGAAGAAAGACAACCGTTACATTAATCACTTTCTTAACAAAACAGAAGAGTCTTAGTAACGTTTGCATTGTTGCGAATACAGCTTTGGGTTTGCCCATATCCCATGAAAACGCCCATCTACGGAGAAATGGGATAAAGTTGTAACTTAGGATTCTCAGGTTCAAATTACCTCAGCAGGTTTCTCAGATGTTTCTACGCTTTTCAAAATTACTTTTGGGACGGAAAATCTTAGGCCAAACAAATGAGGATCATTTTACGTTTCTGGGAAACTGCCGACCTACCCCTCCCCTAAACCAACATTAACACTTGGTTCTTACTTAGGGCAAAACCGCTAGTGACATTGTTTCTTTAACTTTCATACAACAGCCAATGCACAAACCTGACTCGAGGGGGAGGTGGTGCCGCTCTTTGAGGAGTAAACCGCGTTTCCCCGTCACTAGAGTCAGTGGGCTCATCGGACGGCGATGGCCTTGGTCTACGTCCAGCGTGTCTACCTTGGCCAGGTCCCGTAAGGTCTCCTGTCGACTTCCTAATCTTTGGCTTTCGCCCAGACTGGCGCATGGCCTCTTCAAATGAGGGTGGTTCGTGATAAGGTGGCAGCGTGTTGAAGTCTCTCTGCGGTCCCCTTGCTGAGTAGGCTGAGTCAAGATCGCCGGTGCTTTGAGCTACTGGATGGTTTCTTGAGAGACGGGAACCCGGGTTCATGAGCATTTCAGACTGAGGTTGGACGGAGTCTAAACCAAAAGCAGTGAGTAGGCATCAACCCAATTGAAATTAAGGCTGTAACAAGAAGTGGTCCTCAGGGTCTCTCTCACAATAGACCTCTTTAGCTTGTATGTTTTGTTTTCCCTATGAATGTCTCAAGGAAATTTGCCCCTTTGTCTTTTCATGAATTACCCGTATATAAGCACACGAATAAGACGAAATTTGAATGAAACAGTTCTCTAGAGTATTCATGACTTATATTGGGTAAATACAACAATACTAGCTTAAGAGGGCTGTTGCTAACTCTTCAACGCGCTAGTTGCAGAATCACTCCTTCTATTAAAAAGGTGTAGCCTTTCTTTGCATAGTGACAATCCTCACACTCAAAAATAAGCACCACTGACACCCTGTTCAGCACAATAAACAGTACCACAGAACTTAACTTGAGTGGACCTCATTTAAGGATTTTATGTGCTGCCTCGTACTTTAATATTAAACAATACCAAGGGAAAGTACTACTCAGTACTTTTCATTTGATGCCACACCTGAAAATTCTAACGCGGTGAGCGTGCCACTAAGCAGTGACGTTTTCGAGCGACGTACGTCAACCTGAAGTGAGCCCTTTTCACCTTTAATAGGCTTTGAGACCACCAAAATTGTATTGCTAAGTTTTTTTACTTTTATAGAGACGATTTTTCCGAAAGTTTTTCCAAAACCACGGCTGAAGAGTGCAAAAAGTCCACTTCCGGTTACCGTGCGTTAACTACCTATAAGGGATCTTTAGCAAATACGTTTTTGAGCAACTCACGTCAACCGGAAGTGGACTTTTCGCATTCTTGGGCGTGGTTTTGCCTAAACAACGGGGGCGCCAAGGCATCTTAGCGTCGCTCGAAAACGTCTTTGCCTATGCTCCCTAAACTCATTTTTACGAGTTTTTTTTCAATGACCAATACCTTGTGATAAGTAGCCAAGGTTGACGCCAGAGTCACCTTTCTTTTTCTTTCCATCAGTTGAGTTCATGGACTGCATGGAAGCAAAATGTGCTTCAATGAAAGGATCATCTTCAACAGATTCCATACCATAGCTACGTGGTCTTGTATCGAGGGAGCGCGAGACATCTGGCGGCCCACCAACTACATAACTGTAAGAGGGGAAATTTATATTAGTTCGGCTGCCTTTGTTTTGTTTGTTGGGTTTTTCACTTCTAATCAGCAGCGTAGTTAGATCCTAAATAGCAAACGACCCCCTCTGCAGGACTCACCGGTTTCCGGTGTTCGAAGGATCCCACCAGATCCCCGAATGGGGAGCGTTTAAAAAACTTTACTAATACGCGACTCTATGTTAGACTATCATTTTGAGACAGTTTTGTTACAATGGTATTTTATTTCATTTTTTCAATCGTGATCACGTTCTGACAATATTACAATACTCAATGTTCCTTGTCATATAGTGTCCTTAGAGAGGGAATAGTTACATCACGTGCACTGACCTCGTCGCGTCTGCATAATTTTTCCGATATAGTTACTAGGACCAGCTGGTTTAGTAAATTCTTTGTCTCACCTTGCTAATTAGTTATGGGTGGATTCAATCAGTTGCAAGATACGCGTTTCGTAATCGCATTTGTCTGTTGGAATTTTTTAACGCTTTAAAGTTCAAAAACACTAAACCGTTCAAGAGAGCAAATGCGACGGCAAAACGCGTGTGCTGCAGATGAATCGTCAATCGATCCAAGATCGGATGTCACTGAAACGGAAAACGGGGAATGGAAACGGGGAACGGAAACAGGTGACGGGCACGGGGAACAAAGGGAAGGGCAAAATAAAAAATGGGAAAAACAAAAAAAACAGACTTAACCCTATCCCCATTAGTAACTTCGTTACCAATTATCTTTTGTTTCCCGTTGTCTTTTTTTGTTTCCCGTTGCTCGTTCCTCGAATTAATAACATTCCTCCAAGACCAGCATTTCCTCCGCAAACTATCTAAACCATTACTGAAGATAGCTAGTAAAAGACAACTTCACAACTTAAATGATCTCCTACCTTGAAGTTTGAGACATGTTTACGCGGTCAGCTGCAAAGTAGAGGTAAAAATA
This sequence comes from Porites evermanni, assembly GCA_942486025.1. Lineage (NCBI taxonomy): Eukaryota > Metazoa > Cnidaria > Anthozoa > Scleractinia > Poritidae > Porites > Porites evermanni. The sequence continues at coordinate 2,976 of CALNXI010003385.1, read as the reverse complement.
AAGAATTACTCAGTGTAATACGCAAACAATGAATAAGCTGTATTGAAATCTAACAATAGAACCAACAAGGGTGGTGCAGAAGTAAGAGGATAATCATGACTATACTTGCTCTCTCTCTTAATTCCTGCCAAATAAGCAGAAAGGTTTTCTTCTCAAAAAGATCTAACGATTACTGCATTGTTAAAACCTCATTAGGTGGCCGACCTCCTTCAGAGCTACAGATTGTAGACTACCAACAAATTTTGACAAAGCCGTGTTTCACTTGCTTAAAAGCGTTGTCAGGAGTAAAACAGTTTTAGAACAAATGGACGAAAAGTGTCTTAAAAACACGGTAAAAACTACCACATTGCCAAGGCATGAATAGCCAGTGAAAAGAGTCTCCGTTCGGCGAAAGGGGACAGACTGTCAGTCGAGAATTGGCCTTACCGTCTTTGAATTTGTCCACTCCTAGGCATAATTAGCTTGATTTTTAGCGTAAAACGGCATTGAAAACGATTTTTTGGCGCAGACCGTAATCACTATTTTCTCGATCGCCACACTGCAAAGTTTTACAAGTTTGGGGTATAAACAATCACATTTTATATCGCGATTTATCGGCAACGGTCTTCCTTTGTCATGTTACTGGAAATTTAAGCCGTCCCAGCAGTGCTTATGATAGAGATACTCGCAGTGTACAATGTATATACACGACCTACAGAACTGATCATGGAATCGACAGCGAGTGTTGTTTTTCCCGCTGCTGACGCGACAGTGAACTTGAGCGTGACAGCCTCGTTCCCAGGGTCCTCTCACGAGGTGACGTGAGTGAATACACGCCCGAACCACTCCGAAGTTGCCCAAGGTACACTTCGGCAACAACGACAACAGGTCCTTTTCATATCGGGTGACTTCGGAGCTAGCCGATCCCGGTCTACGAAACCTGAGTGAGAGGCTCATTTGCATATCTCATCCCACAGCGGTGATCTGTTCAACAGAATCATAAGTGACACTAACGACGTTTAGTTTTCCTTTTTAGAATATCTTATACTTGGAATGCGCTCATAGACGTGGTCGAGATTCTATTCTCGCGGCAAAAAGTGCCCTAAAATGTGTCTCAAAATAAACTGGTCCGTAAAAACGCCGTGACATAGGCCAAGTATGGGAATTGCTCGCTCCGGCATATGGGCCATTGCCTACGGGCATTTACGGGTTAAAAAAGGGGAAAGTGGGGTAATAGGGCCCTTTCCGCCTCCCAAGGTATCCCACTATTCTTCGCTCGCCAATAGTTTCTCTTTTTGTCCCAAGGAGGGAGCCTGGTCCAAGGTTAGCACATGAACTACCACGCCAGCGCAGTTCTAATGTTCTTACCTCCAAGGGATTTCTTGCGACGCATGAAGCAACACAGGCAGAGTATAACGATGCCAATGAGTAACACCCCACCTACAGCTGCAATGACAGCTATCATCCAGTTTTTAAGTGGTTCACCCTCACCCTTTCCTACGATTGGCACAGCTGGTACTGAAAGAGATGAATATTAAGCAATATTATTATTCATTCAAAATATTTCCCCAATTCTGACTGGCTAGAAGCACACGCATAATTCACCAGAACCAGTAAATGATGATCAAATTTGGAACAATTTTGTGTTTAATGAGGAAATGACGTCAAAAAATACAGTCCTCTACACGTTAATACACCGTTAACCGAGACGACCTGGGGATGAGGTTGAGTTGTTTTCGCTGTGAAAACTAAAATGGCGGACACTTCACTCGTTTCAAGAGTAAGAACTACAGCTGGAACTAGGCAAAATAATGGCCTAAAAAATTGCAAAAACAGCAAGAAGACTACTCGGAGGGCGATATCTGCTATTTGGAAAATATTTGCGGAGCTGGACAAACCTAAACGCACACTACCGACGGTAAACTTAACATCGATGCAGGTAAGCAGTTTTTACCCTGCTAGCAGAGTCGCTTCGATCTTTCCTAGATAAGTCGGGAAAGAGGAAGCGACTCTGCCGAAATCTTCAAGTTCCTTTGATCTGCCGATCATCCAGCTTTTTTTCAGACAAGTTTTATGCTGGATAAACCAGTTTTATCTGTGCACGCACGCATACTCTGGAATTTTGCTGACTATTTCTGCGCCCACGCTCCATAGAAAAAGAAATAGCTGCCGCTTCAATTTCATGCGGGAATTTTGAGAAAATTATAGATTGAACGTTCAGTTTTAGAAAATTGGAAAATGTACCCAGATTCGAGATCGATTTTGTTTTGGATTTAACCATGTACTTAGCCGATTTTGCTGCGTGAACGGATTCACAATCCAGTAAGTGTTACGCGAAGTTTTTGGAAGGATAAACAAATGGGTTTTGAATAAAAATAATAATATTTAAGAAACAATATCTATGCTTATTCTTCTGTGTTTGCGATAATGATTAATTCAAAATAAGTTCATGAGGCTACAGAATCCATTTAAATGATCGATGCTTTTACAGCTGTTTGTGGATATAAACACCCGACTTGCGATGCCAAAAACGTCTTTGGATTTTGTGTTTTTCTACGACGTCAATCAAAATCTAAAGAAGTGGCGCTTTCTTCGCTTTCTCGCCTTTTATTCATCTTAGCGAACCTCTTAGGAAAAAAAAGGTCGTCGTTCGTGATTTCGTTTTGTGTGTTTGTGTGTTTCAAGGTTCGATGCTTTGTTTTTGAAAAGCACCGTAAGTTTTACCTTAGCTCTAAGATTTTTTTTATCTTCTTTACACTTAAACATGGCAAGTTTCGATTCCAAAGGTGAAATTGTTCCTATAGAGCTTCCAAATCCAGAGGAAACACAGACAACACAGCTACGGAAGGGTGAAAACGAACCGGTACGTTCCCGCTGACATTTACATTTGCTGACAAACACAGTGGATGCTACGGTAACGGTTTGATTGACGTCGCAGAAAAATTTGAATTTGGAGCATGCTCAATATGAATTGTTGAGGATGTCGGCAGAGGTTCT
>CALNXI010003384.1:26971-39649 GCA_942486025.1 Porites evermanni | reverse complement strand
GTGCCAAGTGCGAAGGTCGTCGTCTTGACTTGTATTACGAACAAAGCCACTTGATTTTGAAACAATAACCCGCAAGTGATGTAACCAAATATAAACAGAGGATCCTTTAAAGCAAATGTTTCTTTTCTTGGTGCTTTCTTCTTTGCATTGATTCCTGTTTAGGTATCACTGAAGACGGTAACTTAAGAACGTTAACTAGTTGCTTAAGTCTGCGTGATTGCTATACTGTACATAATGCGTGGGTCTTTCCCAGTACCGTGACCAAGCAAGAAATTTCCACTTGATGTTTATATCTGGAGGTTATGTCAAATAGAAACTAGATAATGGTAAGAAAATTTGAATTGTGGGGTATTTATGTTGTATCCGTTAATTCAAAGTTATTCTATGGTTTGTAAGCCAGTGTGTTTGATGCCCAAGCAGTAAAAAGCAATTTTTACGCCCGGCGTAAAAATTTCCCGTCCGTAAATTGAATTGTTTAATAAACATTTACACTGTTACGCCTTTTGCCAATAAAATGGGGATTTTGACAATTTAACAGTCAAAGCATAGTATTTGCTTTATGCTAAATGGCTTGGGTAGTCTTGCCTTTTATGTGATGTGAGACTGAGGAAAAGGACGTGGTGCGTTCCATCTTAGTCGTGAGCCTGATACGCTCCTGACACGCTTCTTCTCCGACGTATTCTACGGTGTGGCCAATAATCTACTTCCGGCTACCGACTGTAAAATGGATGTACTCGGAAATACGGTACTTCAATATTGGCTTTCACGTAAATGGAGTATAATATACTTCATTCTGTCTGGAAAGACAAGTGTCACGTAGCAGTCTTAAGTTGATAAGCTGCTGACGATCTTAGCCCTATCGTGAAGCAAAAACAGGTGATCGTCATGCACACTACATGAAGTGTCCAGACGTTGCGTGGGAGAGGGGGACTTGCATTTCGAACTTTAATTCTGTCGATGAACGTGTTAGATTAGGACCCTAAGAACAACAGTATTTTTTTCTTATGTTACAGTTTGTCTGGCTGTACGAAAGTACAGAGTAAGACAAAAGTATGCCCCCAGCTTGCAAATGAACGCTACTCAATGAGCAGAACTTTCCTGTGGCGTACTCTCTGTTATGCTGCACCAGGCGGTTTAAACGTTTGACTGTCTATGAATGTGAAAGCTACTGAGCAGTACTTTGCTTTGGCACTGTTTTTTATGCTGTAGAAAACGGTTTAAGATTTTGACTGTCGGTGGATCAGTGAAATCCTTAAGCCGGTGTGACGATACAGTATGTTCATCTAATTATAGTACTCTTGAAGCAGTGAACCTGTTAGGGATTTGAAGAATTGCAGTATACAGGGCATTCCGCTGGTAAATTGTTTAGACCCTTTTTAACCATGACAATGCTGCACTTATAAAATCACTACTTATAACATTGCGTACTAATCTGTTCTTAAAATAAGATATATACGTTAAGAACTCTTCTTTCTTGCGATTAACTATGTATTTTTGGAAACCGGACATTTTTAAGACAGTAAACGTCATGGTCGTTTCTTAAAACAAAACATCGTCTGTAAAGGAATCAAAGGTAGCTTTGTGGTACAAACTAAAGCAGCTTAGTGTCGCGCTTCATTTACTAGACTAATCCGTCAATTAAGCTGCACATTTTGCTCTCAAAAATAATGTCAGATATTTTTGCTGCCCCCCATGTTCATGCCCTTTATACCTGCTTGTGTTCTACTCCGGAAAAAGGCTGATACAAGCAGTTAGAAAGGTAATGCAATTGAATTGCATGCTGGCATTTTTTATTTCTAAACTTTAGGTAATGCAGTTAAAGTTCAAGGCTACGCAAAACTTGCCATAAATTTTTCAGTTTAAGACAAATTGTTCAAACATTTTTAAACAAACTAACAATAAAGTTTTAAAAGAAAGAAAGAACTTGTACATTAAATTACACAGAACATCGACTGACACCCTGCGTGACGCAAAATTCTCACTGCAAAAATGATGTGAATGAACATCTCTCCTTTTTCGTACAAATAAAGTGTTGTTTTGTCCTAGGCAGGTCTCGAACGTCACCAGGTATGTGGTATTGAGACAGACTTTCCACGCTTTCCGGCAATCAGTTCGCAAGTGTGGCCAAGACAAAAAGCCAAAGTAAACCTAAGTAACTTATAATTCTGTCCATGATGAATAGCTACTTTTACAACGTCAATAGGACAGATAAGCTTAGTGGTTTCTAATTGCACGGTTTGGATCTCAGCGACGACCCAAAAGATTATTCTATAGTTCAAATCACTTTTTCCGGCCAAAAGGCAACTGCCCCTATTTAATTTCTATCGTCTCGGGAAAAACCAACCACATTTCAATGGCACACTTTCAACTCTTGAGTTAACTGATGCCTGCAGTGGGCGACTGGAGACCACCATTTAGAAGTACACCTCTTGGTCAATTATGGAGACTTGAACTTTAAATGGAAACTCTATGATGTGACAATTTAAAACCTTTCTGCCAGTACTTTGGATGACACTATTTTGTTTGAAATACATTGCAAAGCGGTATTAGGTATTTTTTAAGAATTTGCATTTTTAAGTTCTTGGACAAAAGCAGCAAGTTTGAGTGATTAATTCGCTTAGAAGTTCGCAGTTTAAAGGCCTTAAAGTCAATAAAGATAAAGTTGTATACCTCGACAGAAAATTAGCAGCAAGTACATGATCATTTTACATTTTTAAATAACGAGACAACTGAATAGGGCTTGTGGACAAAGTAGAGAAAGAAATAAAGAGCCTTCAGATTGCCAAATAATGGAGTATTTAATCCACGGACCCAGTAGATTTATCGGCACTATTCACCTGGTCTCAAGCCTGTTGTATTCAGTTTTATGTGCGAAGATTAACAGCAAAGAAACTACCCAACAAAGTCCGAGTCCCACGCCTTTCAGGAAATGATATATAACATGCAGTAGCAGCTAGAAAGAAAATTGCCACAATGGCACAAAATTTCGCAGATGGAATTGAACAACAAAATAAATTAATAATCAATTAGATTACTCATCAAAGAATAAAAATACAAGATTGCCATTGATGGGTTGGAAGTGGTGGAAACCATCTCATACCAGTGTATCAAGGAGATGTTAAAATCAGTACATCTACTAGTTAAAGTTATGGCAACTGAGGCATTTACCCAGAAGAATTAACTCACTATTCACTACAAATCTTACTGCAGGGCCTTATATTGTAATTAAAAAAATAATCGGCAGTAGTGCCTAAGAGGGTACTTTGCAATAGTTATTTGAAATTGTCCCACTCCATCTAGTAAGAGCGTGTTTTACATATTTGCATAAAGCTCAACATTACGAAGCATCAAACTATACACTGATTATAATGGTGGCAATAGCAATAGAACAAAATGTTACTAAGTAACTTTCATTTTCATGAATGTACAAGTTATACATTTGTCAAGACCGAAGACTCAGAGCTAGATTTAATGTGAATTTGCAAGGGAATAGACATAAAAAGACATTATATCTCGACGACCAGCTTTGTGTTAAAGAGTTGTATTGTTAGTTACTGTTGTGTATTTTTGCGTCTTTGTTGTGGTTGATTTTCTCCTGGTTACTAACCGGTTTCGTATGTTCCAAGTTCATTATCATACATTACCATGCACAAAAGCAAAGGAACCCAAACTCGATTAAACCAAGAATAAATTTAACCATAACATTCAGTTGTATTGTGGTATTTCATCCAATAAGGCAAAGTAACCACCAATTAAAATCTAACGCACACATGTAGTAAATAGCATCTCAGTTAAGAACTGCATGCTCTGCAGCTTTCATTTCAATGGTCACAATTCAGGAACTTCCTCTACAGCACTCAAAACTTAGGACCACCTTCCACAGGATAATTATAACAGCTCCAAAGGAAATTAAGTACTGATCAGTAACTTTCATTTCAATGGTTACACTAAAGGATGTCCTCTACAGACTAAAAAGTTAGAACCCACACTTTTCCTTTTATAATAAACGTACCACAGGAAAGTACTAACTGCTCAATAGCTCAAAATCACACTTTATGATTCCATCCACAGACTCAAAAGTAAGAACCACCTGGAGTTATAATAAACAGTAGAACAAGTCTGTTTCATCAGTTAATGGTCACACTTTAGGATCCATTCAGATAATGTTAGGACTAGCTTGAACGGAGGGGAAAAAAACAGTAGCACAGGAAAGTATTGTTTCGAAACATCATGCAAGTGAAATGCCAAGCCTCTAATTTTAATGGATTATTACAAAAGGTGGGCGCTTTCAGAGAAACAGACAGGATATAATGCTTATTAACCATACTGTGTTAAACTGACGATAACCTATAAAGCTTGCGTGATGATAGCGGTTTTGGTATCAAGAAATAACACGCCCTTTTGAGGCTATGAACGTGAGAGTGGTTTTTGCTTGTTGTTTCCAACCTGTCAGTCATTTGATTGGCGGTGGGCCTTGGACCTCCCTCAAGGTTGTAAAACAGGAAATTGAACGTTAAATTTAGCCTAAAATCGTCTTAACCAAGAAAATAAGTCACCCCGTTGTGGCAGTCTTGTTTGGCTACCCTCTGGCATATTGTCAAAAGCCTCCAGTACTACGTGGTTGCTTGCTCGTCGAGGTTAAAAAAAAAAAACTGGAAGAAAAGATGAGGGAAGGTGGAAATGGCGCATTTTAATATCCTCTCAAAATTGGTTGGGATTAAGAATTTGCACTGGACACAAAACGAGTGAAGTTTCCTAACCGCCTAAACTGAATGGGGTTTGTGATCCGCAGCCACTATCCTGCTTGAGTCAAAAATGTAAGTGGACAACTTAATGACATAATCATGTGACTAAAAAAAAAACAGAAAAGTGCGATGCAACTGCTCTGATTTGCGTACCCGTACCCGATCCCAGTGCTTCAATTTTAGTTTTCTAAACACACAGCATGATAAAAACACCATCATACCTCAGAAAAGTGACCAGCAACTAGCTTTCATAGCCAGAGGGAGAGAGAGAGAGAGAGAGAGATAGGGTACTTTCTTAAACTTAAAACTGTCGTGAACAAGGTGCCCCGCGGCTGCCTGACTCCGAACTATTCTCAAGTTGAGCAACTGTATACATAATGGAGGAGCCTATATTCTATTGTATTTCTGAGTCTCCAAAACAGCATATAAAAGTAGTTATAAAAAAATATACTCGCTAATCACGATACATCAGTGCAAAGTACAATCGCAGCTCTATTTCCTTACTTGTTTTCCTGCTTAATTGGCTTCACTTAGTCTTAATTTCCTACCAACTAAAAGTTTCTTCTTCATGTAACCATTACTACACTGTCTAACCCTAATCAGGGTTCTATTTACGATTTATCGTTTGGGGGAGAAGTCCCGAGTGGCCGAAGGCGACGAGCTGCCTCGGCGGGTCCGGGGACATGCTCCCTCGGAAATTTTTTGAAATGAATATGCGCTGAGATGCAATGAGGTACCTTTTGAGACACAATTTCGAGAAATGTTACAGTGTGTGCACTGACTTCGTCGCGTCTAGATGATATTTTCGATATAGTTACTTATGTCAGTATTGTGATGATAACAATACTTTTTTGGGGGGGTGGGAAGTTAGGCATTTTGGGGGGGGGAGCTTCTACCCCTCGAATACCCTAGATAGAACCCTGCAGGGAGGTGTCTGACCTCATTTCCAACCTCTACCAAGTGTTGTGAAAAATACCATACCATATTCTTTTCAACTGTTTTGCATTGGGAATTCATTTATGCACAACTTGGCAACTTTTCAACTGCAAAACGAAGCTTGGTGGTGAAATTTGCCCGTCTGACATAAACATGCAAAAGGGTCACTGTAAATGGGAGTACATTGTGAAAAAGTCGATCCCTTCAAAATACCGAGGCCACTTTGTGTTTGTCTTTCTCTTTAATTCTGATGAACGAAAGCAATCATCTATGCAGCTTCTTTATATTTTAAAATTAATATCCAGCTGTCAAAATGTTCTCCCATCTAGCGCCGGGTACACGTTCAGTAGACAGTGGGTTAAACTGACAACCTGTTTTGGGTATCTGCTGATTTGTATTTGAACACATTTTTCACCGACACTGGGTTGATCTCCAAGGCAAGGTTGATTTTTGATGACGCTGCTCGAGACTTATTTATGACGTCATACAAGATGGCGTCTATCTCCGCCATCTTGAATCTTATGAAAGAGTGCTGAAACTGTAGGAGAACGACGAAGGGGCAGAGAAACATCGTTAATTAAGGAAAATTGGCTTACCTTCGCGGGTCATTGCGAATATACCAATTCACCCAAAAAGAAAAATGTAGCCGAATTTTACTGAGGATGAATGGGTCGAGAACACGTGCTAAGCATGGTAAAAAAAGGTGGCTGAGGGCAAGGAAAAAAAATTGCCGTCTACGTCTAAGTCCGTCTTAAGACGTCACGTTGATTCTTGAAGTCGTAGCTATCGTCTCTCAATAGTTGATTCCTGTAAATGTTTCGTTCTGTGTAACAATTCAGGCATTGCCCCTTATGCATTTCGTCAGTCACAACGCAGGGCGGTGGGCGGCAACTATTAAAATGGCTTGACAACCTTTTCTTAGGAATAAAAAGCCTACAGTCAAGTACCTACCTTCCACAAATTTCACAAACTTAAGTTAACTTAAGTTAGAACTTACCAAAAGTTTGCTTCATACTCAGGTTTCATTTGAGTCGTAGCAATACAAGTATTTATTCACAAAATTACATCACCCTGCAAAGCATAGTATAAACCAAAACCACCGTAAAGTTATTCAAGCCATGCAAAGTTCAGCTAACAGATCTTTAGTTTTAATCAGTTCTGGTTTATGTTTAAAATTGATGATTGTTAATTTGCAAAACGCTAGTATATTACAACCTTGAAGTTTAAAATAGTGGCCAATATGAACGGTCTGTTCTATTGTCGTGAATTTAGTGTAAAACAGTTGTTCTTTTTACATAGCCCTGCATGATTACATTAAGCCGGAATATTACATAGTTTCATGTTTTTAGTCCTCAGCACAACCTTTTAACAGTAGTTTCCTAGAAATGAAAGCAATCTCTATTTTATACCATTTTTGGGTTATTTCCTCGGGGTTTTAATCGCATTTTGGCAGTAGATACTCCTTAGTGGTAGGAAGTGGATTTTCTGGTCAATAGAAAAAAGTGTTACATTCATCGGAGAGAATTGTAAGCTATCAATTGCAAGTAGTGAACTTTTTAACTGATAAAGCTGGTCAAAGAAGAAAGGATCCTCATCACTTCGTACCTGCTTTTAAGTTCGTCCTCAAGAAGTTCCTTCAACACTCAGTAGCTTTCAGAGCTTTTAATTCTGCAGTAGTTAAGGTAGCAACTACCAACTCTATCTTCTAATTCAGACAAAACGGTTAGAACAAACTTGAACAGCTTTTTTAACTCCGATTATACAGTAAAACAGTAAACTACCACTCAATCTTTGGGTGCTACTTTTTTTTATTGCAGGTTCAGTCAGAAGTTAAAACCACTCTTATTAAGCATAAATATACCGCCTGTAGGACGAGGAAACTGTACTGCTCAGTAGATTCAATTGGAATTTATATGGGACTGCACACTTTAGGATTTCAACTATAGATTCAAAAGTTAGGACCACCTTGTGCAGCATAATAAATAGTATCCCACTGGAAAGTAGTCTACTCAGTAGCTTTCCCTCATGCAATCTCTTTGAGCAGAGACCAAACTTAGCAAAAAGTATACCATACTGCCAAAGACCTCAATAAAAATAGGTGAGAAGGTAGAGGTACATACGTAATTGGCTTGCAGCCAATTAAATTCGCAGAGCTCACTAAAACTCAACGACATTCGCTCATTATATTGCTGGTATAGAATCTATTTGGCCAATGAACTCATATTTGTTGTTGAGGTTTAAGGTCAATGTATAAAGCTGGCATGGAAATTAAAAGGCTGTAGGTTAGGCGGTTATTAGTACTAATAATAACCTTGCAATGATATAAAACAACCCTGACGTTTAATTATCCTATGGTCACAATTTCAACAGTTATTGATACGCGATCAAGATTGCAATGTATCGCCTCGATTGACGAATTTCATGATAAAAACTGTACGTCAGCTGTTTGTCAGTATTAAACTCGCATTTTTTGCTTTCTATGTAACAAGAGTAATGTCGGTGGAGCAATGGAAATTCTTGAAAGCTTATTACCTGGGAAATGTGTTTCTTTTCTCATCCTGTCTGTGTTACAAAAGAGTCATCACTTTGCTGCAACTGCTACCTTCTTCAAGTCGTCCCTGGCAGTGGCAATATACTTTCGAATTTCATTATTCTTACACTGGAAAATGAACTCAAAACTGATGTAGTTACCTGACTAACAAGAATTCACAATCCCAGAACCATCTTACACAAAATCAGTGCTACAGAAGAATATTTCTTCATATATGGCATCAAAATTCCTCTGGCTGAATTGGCCTTTCCTGATCATTAATTTGACAAATATACTCACAATATAGATAACCCTTTATACCTCAAATTTATATCCATGAGTTACATCATGAAGGTAAAACTATAATTTTGTACAGCGCAGCATAGCCAACGTTCTTATATTAATTGTTAGTCTTAAATTGTCCTTGGAAGTGCTAGATATAGTTTCGTATTTCAATTATTACAGTCTCACTTAATACTCAAAAAAGTACAGCAATGGTCACACCAAATCTCGTCTATCATCCATAATCAAAAGTAAAATGCCCATCTTTTTTTTCTGATAAAAAGTTTCACATAATACAGGGACTAGCTAACACCACTTTGTATGCATGACAATTTGCTATCAGGCCTAGAAATAAAGCTGTCTAGTTCCTTTGCTGCGATGGAGCAGTTAATGAGAAAATCCCTTTTCAATTAGTACAAAGCTTATGATTCAGTTTTTTACCGCTTGAACAATTTAAGGGTAAGAAAAAAATGAGTTTTTCTTGGTTGGTGGTCAAAAAAGTAAATAAATTCGACAAAAGAGCATTGTTAAACACTCATATCTTGCTTCCTTCAGTGCTGGTGTCTAGTAAGCATGTCAGTGTTTCAGCCACATTTCAATTATGCAGACTTTTCGTTTATTGCAATGCAGTGGAGTTTAACACTAGAATCATTATTCACATTGTTTACACTACAAAGAAGTGCTTCAGTCCTGATGCCAGAGATATGGTTGAAAATATAGTTGCGAATCCCACTGTAATTTGAATTTCTTAGCAGAAGTTATGTAGGTTGTGCAGGTGATTCAGTGAGAAAGGAATTGTGCGGATGTCAAATTTTTGTCGACTTTGTTCCTCTTATAGAATAGTTTGATTAAAATATAGCTGAATACATCATGCAAGGTCATCAGGATACCAGTGTAAATGTTTAGTTTGAGGTGATTTCAACGATATTGTTCATCTGCAAAGCATGCAGGCCATGTTTTGGAAGCGACTTGTTCAAATCAAATCAAGACCGGTGTTATAACCATCTTTTACGTTATGTTTAAAACACAAATAGCAGTGTTTTATCGACTTTAAAACATGCCAAGTGTTTAACAATCAAAATTAAACTCCTGCATTAGGGTATAATAGAAACAAATTAGAGTATCATAAATTATAATATGTTCAGTTTGAAAACGTGCTTGTTATTTTTTCTCGATATTTTGTTGAAGATTGTGGATTGAGATAATAGAAGCATGTTTTCGAATCGAACTGGACGCGCAAAATCTGAGTCAAAGTTTTGAAACGGCTATTTTAAATACAAACACAGAACCCTTGAGCTTTGGCGCACAAAGCTCGTCCAGGAAGTGTTTAAAGAGGATGGAGAGTGTTCTGATACTCGAAGAAGTTTGTACAGCCGGTGGAATCTGCTGTGGATTGCAGTATCATTTGAAAGAGGGCAATAGAAGTGACGCCATTACGTTGTTAAACAAAGTATTTTAAATATAGCTTCAGCGTATAGCTAATGCATACCCATTTTTGTTTTCACTCAATGAACTACTCAGTTTGTAAACAATGCTTATGTTTGAAAACGGAGATTTTAATTTTACATGCACAACCGTGCTTTTTATATAACGGACTGTCTAAATATTTTTATTGATAATTTCTTTCTCTTTCAGTTGTTTCTTTATTGAACCCCGATTTGCCTCGAGACTGGCAATCAAAACCTTAAATGATTTTTTCAGAAAGAACATTAGTCTTAACCGGGTATAAAGATGCATGCACGTGACTAATTTTCGCCATCTTATGAAGGGTGGGGGAGGGGGGGGTGCTTGACTAATAGGCCATTTATTGTTATTGATCATGAGTTATGAAAACTGGATAAGACTCGTTGAATTGAACGGCTAAGATAGATCTGTTCATCTTTGCAAGATTTGTTTGGGTTTTGAAAATTGGATCAGAAAAAAACTAACCCAGCTGGGGTTTAGCAGATTTTAAAACACTCATTAAATTTTTATTTCTTTGATCACCTTCTTCTTTAAAATTAGATTATAATACCCATATTACAACAATTACATCGACCTTTCCTCTGTTTCGACGCCACTTTTGTTGTCCCCGCTCAATAACTTTTCAGGGGCTTTTCCTCTACCGGGAGCTGGTATCTATGTTTTTGCGTGGCTAAATCACGTGAATGATCATGTAGTGAAAGCAGTGAAATCGCTTCCCCACTCCCTCTCCGTATCTTCCTATTCTAACACTGTAAACTGCCTCAGCCCTTAGCCTGCGCGGCAGGCGCCGGTTAGTTTTTTTGGTTAGAGTTTAAAGCCTGCTGTGCAGGCGTATAAGCCCTTGGCCATTACAGCTTCGCAAGAGGTTTTAGGAGGACTTATAAACAGAGGGATTTATATATCCTAGGGGGCCTATAACCGGGTTATGTATCGGTTAAATCGAAACTTCAACATGCCCCCCCCCCCCCGGGCATACCCCGGGCATTTGACACCTTTGCCGTCCCGGGGAGGAGGGAATTTAATGATCAGAGTCTTCCAGGGGGTGGGGAATTTGATCCCCATGCTTTAGGGGTGGGGAATTGAACTGCACCCTCGGTTTCATGTAAAATCTTTGGCGTGGTGAGCTATCATGGGGGACGCGGTGTTAGAGGATTTTCGTGGACAGGACTGTGCCTTTGTGGCCAACTGGTTTCGAGGAAAGGGATTAAGCAAGCTTTGTGCCGTATTTGAAGTTTTTAAATTTTAAAATTTTTAATTGGATTCAAGCTTTGAATGTATGAATGTATTTTATTGTTGTGTTTACATTGAAATACAATACCTATACCGGCGATTCAATACAATAACATAAAATAAAATAAAATAAAATATATAAATAAAATAAAAAGCTCAGGTCAACTACTTTGACCTTCTGCAAGTATGTTTATTAATAAGGTGAGCGATGATGCATGTCAGTGAAATGGTCATGATATAGTAATCTCAATAGGTGGAATCTTTTTTATAGAACGCTTTGTATGTTGCATGACGAAGAAAAGCTGAGCATTCAGTGACCTTGTAGCAGCGATTTCCGCCGCTTTGCACGAGACTTTTGTTCGCAGTAAATACGCTAACAGTGTTTCTCAGTTTTTGTTATATTTACAAAGATTTTGTTCGTCAACTGAAGGCGTTTCCGCCGTTCTTCTCTCATTTTTTGTGCCTGTGAAATGTCCCCAGGGTGGGGGCATTTGATCGCCTTAATAGACCCTAGTGTGGGGCATTTGAACGGCATTTTGGCCCGGGTAGGGGGGAATTTGAACAATAATTTTCAAAAAAGTCAAATGCCCGGGGGGTTGCCCGGGGGGGCATGTTGAAGCTTCGATTTGACCGATACATTAGAAAAAGCGCTTCGAATCAAGCTATAGCAGTACTGATCAAAATACGTCTTGCATTTACTGGTTTTTAATTAAACTTCAAAACGTCATAATGAAATATCGAATTCAGAGGGAGGCTTATAACTGGAGCCAGAGTGGGCCTTATATCCCAGGGATCGTATAATCGGATGTATTATGTTTTTGTTTACAGTTAGATGGGCCAATAACTGTGGGGGTGAGGGTGGGGGGTGGTCGAGGGTTTACGATATTGCATTAATGATAACGTCCAAACCCAAACAGAGCCCACAAGTTCCCCTTCCGCCTTCAAGCAGAAACATCTCTATACAAATAGATCTAGTGGCAACTGTCGGTTAGGAAGTACCTACTGTATACAGAGTAGGACCAGTTTGTACATGTATGAAACTGGCCAAACCAACTAATTTGTCATTACTAGAGAGAAGTCGCTAAAACGTTGCCATGGTAGCAAATTTTCTGGATAACAACAAGCCAAAACGTCACTTAAAAAGTGGATTCGCACTGTTTCAAACTTCATTGATCTTATTTAATTTCATTTAATTTGTCAAATGTTGGCGACATTTTGTGCGTTAATGCCGAAAGTACCATATCTAAGTTTAGAAAAAGAAAAAGAAATTTTTTGCGTTGTGTTCACCTACTCCATAGAGAGGGTGCGTGAAATTGCAGCAACGGCTAAGGAATGTACAAAAAAGCAGGATGCACGTGCAAAGTTGTTCTATTGCCAATCTAAACCTATTGCATTTTTGCTGTTCGCCCGTCGCCGTTGCAGAAACTCCCTATTCTTGTCATCCTGAAATTTTGCTACCATGGTAACGTGACGTCACACTTCTCTTCTCTA
>CALNXI010003384.1:12811-23417 GCA_942486025.1 Porites evermanni | reverse complement strand
TTTCGAACTTTAATTCTGTCGATGAACGTGTTAGATTAGGACCCTAATGAACAACAGTATTTTTTTCTTATGTTACAGTTTGTCTGGCTGTACGAAAGTACAGAGTAAGACAAAAGTATGCCCCCAGCTTGCAAATGAACGCTACTCAATGAGCAGAACTTTCCTGTGGCGTACTCTCTGTTATGCTGCACCAGGCGGTTTAAACGTTTGACTGTCTATGAATGTGAAAGCTACTGAGCAGTACTTTGCTTTGGCACTGTTTTTTATGCTGTAGAAAACGGTTTAAGATTTTGACTGTCGGTGGATCAGTGAAATCCTTAAGCCGGTGTGACGATACAGTATGTTCATCTAATTATAGTACTCTTGAAGCAGTGAACCTGTTAGGGATTTGAAGAATTGCAGTATACAGGGCATTCCGCTGGTAAATTGTTTAGACCCTTTTTAACCATGACAATGCTGCACTTATAAAATCACTACTTATAACATTGCGTACTAATCTGTTCTTAAAATAAGATATATACGTTAAGAACTCTTCTTTCTTGCGATTAACTATGTATTTTTGGAAACCGGACATTTTTAAGACAGTAAACGTCATGGTCGTTTCTTAAAACAAAACATCGTCTGTAAAGGAATCAAAGGTAGCTTTGTGGTACAAACTAAAGCAGCTTAGTGTCGCGCTTCATTTACTAGACTAATCCGTCAATTAAGCTGCACATTTTGCTCTCAAAAATAATGTCAGATATTTTTGCTGCCCCCCATGTTCATGCCCTTTATACCTGCTTGTGTTCTACTCCGGAAAAAGGCTGATACAAGCAGTTAGAAAGGCAATGCAATTGAATTGCATGCTGGCATTTTTTATTTCTAAACTTTAGGTAATGCAGTTAAAGTTCAAGGCTACGCAAAAATTGCCATAAATTTTTCAGTTTAAGACAAATTGTTCAAACATTTTAAAACAAACTAACAATAAAGTTTTAAAAGAAAGAAAGAACTTGTACATTAAATTACACAGAACATCGACTGACACCCTGCGTGATGCAAAATTCTCACTGCAAAAATGATGTGAATGAACATCTCTCCTTTTTCGTACAAATAAAGTGTTGTTTTGTCCTAGGCAGGTCTCGAACGTCACCAGGTATGTGGTATTGAGACAGACTTTCCACGCTTTCCGGCAATCAGTTCGCAAGTGTGGCCAAGACAAAAAGCCAAAGTAAACCTAAGTAGCTTATAATTCTGTTCATGATGAATAGCTACCTTTACAACGTCAATAGGACATATAAGCTTAGTGGTTTCTAATTGCACGGTTTGGATCTCAGCGACGACCCAAAAGATTATTCTATGGTTCAAATCACTTTTTCAGGCCAAAAGGCAACTGCCCCTATTTGATTCTATCGTCTCGGGAAAAGCCAACCATATTCCAATGGCACACTTTCAACTCTTGAGTTAACTGATGCCTGCAGTGGGTAACTGGAGACCACCATTTAGAAGTACACCTCTTGGTCAATTATGGAGACTTGAACTTTAAATGAAAACTCTATGGTGTGACAATTTAAAACCTTTCTGTCAGTACTTTGGATGGCACTATTTTGTTTGAAATACATTGAAAAGTGGTATTAGGTATTTTTTAAGTATTTGCATTTTTAAGTTCTTGGACAAAAGCAGCAACTTTGAGTGATTTATTCGCTTAGAAGTTCCCAGTTTAAAGGCCTTAAAGTCTATAAAGATAAAGTTGTATACCTCGACAGAAAATTAGCAGCAAGTACATGATCATTTTACATTTTTAAATAACGAGACAACTGAATAGGGCTTGTGGACAAAGTGAAGAAAGAAATAAAGAGCCTTCAAATTGCCAAATAATTGAGTATTTCATCCACGGACCCAGTAGATTTTTCGGCACTATTCACCTTGTCTAAAGCCTGTTGTATTCAGTTGTATGTGCGAAGATTAACAGCTAAGAAACTACCTAACAAAGTCCGAGTCCCACGCCTTTCAGGAAATGATATATAACATGCAGTAGCAGCTAGAAAGAAAATTGCCACAATGGCACAAAATTTCGCCGATGAAATTGAACAACAAAATAAATTAATAATCAATTAGATTACTCTTCAAAAGATAGAAATACAAGATTGCCATTGATGGGTGGGAAGTGGTGGGAACCATCTCATACCAGTGTATCAAGAAGATATTAAAATCAGTACATCCACTAGTTGAAGTTATGGCAACTGAGGCATTTACCCAGAAGAATTAACTCACTATTCACTACAAATCTTAAGGCAGGGCCTTATATTGTAATTAAAAAAATAATCGGTAGTATTGTCTAAGAGAGTACTTTGCAATAGTTATTTGAAATGGTCCCACTGCATCTAGTTAGAGCGTGTTTTACAAACTTGCATAAAGCTCAACATTACGAAGCATCAAACTATACACTGATTATAATGGTGGCAATAGCAATAGAACAAAATGTTACTAAGTAACTTTCATTTTCATGAATGTACAAGTTATACATTTCGTTGTGAAGACCGAGGACTCAGAGCAGGATTAATGTGAATTTGCAATGGAATAGACACAAAAAGCCATTATATCTCGGCGAGCAACTAATTGCATTCCTGATTATAATGGCGGAAGTCCACCAAAAAGTAATAGAAGAAAGTGTAACTTTCATTTCCATGAATGTACAAGTTATACATTTGTCAAGACCGAAGACTCAGAGCTAGATTTAATGTGAATTTGCAAGGGAATATACATAAAAAGACATTATATCTCGACGACCAGCTTTGTGTTAAAGACTTGTATTGTTAGTTGCTGTTGTGTATTTTTGCGTCTTTGTTGTGGTTGATTTTCTCCTGGTTACTAACCGGTTTTTTATGTTCCAAGTTCATTATCATACATTACCATCCACAAAAGCAAAGGAACCCAAACTCGATTAAACCAAGAATAAACTTAAACCATAACATTCAGTTGTATTGTGGTATTTCATCTAATAAGGCAAAAAAACCACCGATTAAAATCTAACGCATACATGTAGTAAATAGCATCTCAGTTAAAAACTGCATGCTCTGCAGCTTTCATTTCAATGGTCACAATTCAGGAACTTCCTCTAAAGCACTCAAAACTTAGGACCACCTTGCACAGGATATATATAACAGCTCCAAGGGAAATTAAGTACTGATCAGTAACTTTCATTTCAATGGTTACACTAAAGGATGTCCTCTACAGACTAAAAAGTTAGAACCCACACTTTTCCTTTTATAATAAACGTGCCACAGGAAAGTACTTTTGCTCAATAGCTCAAAATCACACTTTATGATTCCATCCACAGACTCAAAAGTAAGAACCACCTGGAGTTATAATAAACAGTAGCACAAGTCTGTTTCATCAGTTAATGGTAACACTTTAGGATCCATTCACATAATGTTAGGACTAGCTTGAACGGAGGGGGGAAAAAACAGCAGCACAGGAAAGTATTATTTCGAAACGTCATGCAAGTGAAATGCCAAGCCTTTAATTTTAATGGATTATTACAAAAGGTGGGCGCTTTCAGAGAAACAAACAGGATATAATGTTATTTAACCATACTGTGTTAAACTGACGATAACCTATAAAGCTTGCATGATGATAGCGGTTTTGGTATCAAGAAATAACACGCCCTTTTTAGGCTGTGAACGTGAGAGTGGTTTTTGCTTGTTTCCAACCTGTCAGTCATTTAATTGGCGGTGGGCCTTGGACCTCCCTCAAGGTTGTAAAACAGGAAATTGATAGTTAAATTTAGCCTAAAATCGTCTTAACCAAGAAAATAAGTCACCCCGTTGTAGCACTCTTGTTTGGCTACCCTCTGGCATATTGACAAAAGCCTCCAGTACTACGTGGTTGCTTGCCGGTCGAGTTTAAAAAAAAAAAAACTGGAATACAAGATGAGGAAAGGTGGAATTGGCGCATTTTAATATCCTCTCAAAATTGGTTGGGATTAAGAATTTGCACTGGACACAAAACGAGTGAAGTTTCCTTACTGCCTAAACTGAATGGTGTTTGTGATCCGCAGCCACTATCCTGCTTGAGTCAACAATGTAAGTGGACAACTTAATGACATAATCATGTGACTAAAAAAAAACAGAAAAGTACGATGCAACTGCTCTGATTTGCGTACCTGTACCCGATCCCAGTGCTTCAATTTTAGTTTTCTAAACACACAGCATGATAAAAACAGCGTCATACCTCAGAAAAGTGACCAGCAACTAGTTTTCATACCCAGAGGGAGAGAGAGAGAGAGAGGGTACTTTCTTAAACTTAAAGCTGTCGTGAACAAGGTGCCCCGCGGCTGCCTGACTCCGAACTATTCCCAAGTTGAGCAACTGTATACATAATGGTGGAGTCTATATTCTATTGTATTTCTGAGTCTCCAAAACAGCATATAAAAGTAGTAATGAAAAAATATACTCGCTGATTACGATACAGTGCAAAGTACAATCGCAGCTCTATTTCCTTACTTGTTTTCCTGCTTAATTGGCTTCCATTATTCTTAATTTCCTACCAACTAAAAGTTTCTTCTTCATGTAACCATTACTACACTGTCTAACCCTAATCAGGGTTCTATTTACGATTTATCGTTTGGGGGAGAAGTCCCGAGTGGCCGAAGGCGACGAGCTTCNTTCCTTACTGCCTAAACTGAATGGTGTTTGTGATCCGCAGCCACTATCCTGCTTGAGTCAACAATGTAAGTGGACAACTTAATGACATAATCATGTGACTAAAAAAAAACAGAAAAGTACGATGCAACTGCTCTGATTTGCGTACCTGTACCCGATCCCAGTGCTTCAATTTTAGTTTTCTAAACACACAGCATGATAAAAACAGCGTCATACCTCAGAAAAGTGACCAGCAACTAGTTTTCATACCCAGAGGGAGAGAGAGAGAGAGAGGGTACTTTCTTAAACTTAAAGCTGTCGTGAACAAGGTGCCCCGCGGCTGCCTGACTCCGAACTATTCCCAAGTTGAGCAACTGTATACATAATGGTGGAGTCTATATTCTATTGTATTTCTGAGTCTCCAAAACAGCATATAAAAGTAGTAATGAAAAAATATACTCGCTGATTACGATACAGTGCAAAGTACAATCGCAGCTCTATTTCCTTACTTGTTTTCCTGCTTAATTGGCTTCCATTATTCTTAATTTCCTACCAACTAAAAGTTTCTTCTTCATGTAACCATTACTACACTGTCTAACCCTAATCAGGGTTCTATTTACGATTTATCGTTTGGGGGAGAAGTCCCGAGTGGCCGAAGGCGACGAGCTTCCTCGGCGGGTCTGGGGACATGCTCCCCCGGAAATGTTTTGAAATGAATATACGCTGAGACGCAATCAGGTACATTTTGAAACAAAATTTCGAGAAATGACTTACAGTGTGTGCACTGGCCTCGTCGCGTCTAAATGATTTTTCCGATATAGTTACTTATGTCAGTACTGTAATGATAACAATACTTTTTTTGGTGGGGAGGGGGAAGTTGGGCATTTTTGGGGGGAAGCTTCTACCCCTCAAATACCCTAGATAGAACCCTGCAGGGAGGTGTCTGACCTCCTTTCCAAACTCTACCAAGTGTTGTGAAAAATACCGTACCACCAAGCCTCGTTTGTAAGCAAAACTCTTTGCATTTGCACTCTTTGGGTGTGGATATTCTTTTCAACTGTTCTGTTTTGGGAATTCATTTATGCACAACTTGGCAACTTTTCAACTTCAAAACGAAGCTTGGTGGTGAAATTTGCTCGTCTCATATAAACATGCAAAAGGGTCATTGTAAATGGGCGTACATTTTGTGAAAAAGTCGATGCCTACAAAATACCGAAGCCACGTTGTGTTTGTCTTTCTCTTTAATTCTAATGAACGAAAGCAATCGTGTTTGTATTAAACGCAGATATGCAGCCTCTTCACATTTAATCCAGCTGTCAAAATGTTCTCCCATCTTGCACCGGGTACACGTCCAGTAGACTGTTGATAGGATGTACCCCCAGATTTAATTTTTTATAGGTTTAACACACTTTTTGACTACTTCTACCGTCTGACTCACTAACGACAATACTCAAATTCGCCAGAAGAATGGGTTAAAGTGACAACCTGCTTTGGGTATCTGCTGAGTTGTATTTGAACACATTTTTCACCGACACTGGGTTGATATCCAAGGCAAGGTTGATTTTTCGTGACGCTGCTTGAGACTTATTTATGACGTCATACAAGATGGCGTCTATCTCCGCCATCTTGAATCTTATTAAAGAGTGCTGAAACTGATGGAGAACGACGAAGGGGCAGAGAAAATCGTTAATTAAAAAATCCGCGTGCCTATATACCAACTCACCCAAAAAGAAAAATTTAGGCGAATTTTACTGAGGATGAATGGGTCGAGAACACATGCTAAGCATGGTAAAAAAAGTGGGCGGGAGACAAGGAAAAAAATTTGCCGTCTACTTCTAAGTCCTTCTTAAGAGGTCACGTTCATTCTTGAATTCGTAGCTATCGTCTCTCAATAGTTGATTCCTATAAATTTTTCGTTCTGTGTAACAATCCAGGCATTGCCCTTTATGCATTTCGTCAGTCACCACGCAGGGCGAGGGGAGGCACTATTAAAATGGCTTGACCACCTTTTCTTAGGAATAAAAAGCCTATAGTCAAATACCTACCTTCCACAAAATTCCACAAACTTAAGTTAACTTAAGTTAGAACTTACCAGGAGTTTGCATCATACTCAGGTTTTATTTGAGTTGTAGCAATACAGGTATTACATTTACAAAATTACATCACCCTGCAAAGCATTGCAAGCAAAAACCACCGTAAAGTAATTCAAGCCATGGAAAGTTTAGCTAACATATCTTTGGTTTTAATCAGTTCTGGTTTATGTTTATAATTGATGGGGTACTATATATGAGCATAACTTGTTAATTTGCAAAACGCCAGTATGCAACCTTGAAGTTTAATATAGTGACCAATATGAACGGTCCGTTCTCTTGTCGTGAATTTAGTGTAAAACAGTTGTTCTCTTTACATAGCCCTGCATGTTTACATTAAGCCCGAATATTACATGGTTTCATGTTTTTAGTACTCAGCACAACCTTTTAACAGTAGTTTCCTAGACATGAAAGCAATCTTTATTTTATACTATTTTGGGGTTATTTCCTCGGGGTTTTAACCGCATTTTGGCAGTAGATACTCCTTAGTGGTAGGAAGTGGATTTTCTGGTCAATAGAAGCAAGTGTTACAGCATTCATCAGCATTCATCAGAATTGTAAGCCATCAATTGCAAGTAGTGAACTTTTTAACCGATAAATCTGGTCAAAAAAGCCGAACGATCCTCATCATTTCGTACCTGCGTTTAAGTTCGGCCTCAAGAAGTTCCTTCAACACTCTAGCTTTCAGAGCTTTTGATTCTGCGGTAGTTACGGTAGCAACTACCAATTCTATCTTCTAATTCAGACAAAACGGTTAGAACAAACTTGAAAAGTTTTTTTTAACTCCGATTATACAGTAAAACAGTAAACTACCACTCAAGCTTTGGGTCCTATTTTTTTTTATTGCAGGTTCAGGCAGAAGTTAAAACCGCTCTTATTAAGCATAAATCAACCGCCTGTAAGACGAGGAAACTGTACTGCTCAGTAGATTTAATTGGAATTAATATGGGACTACACACTTTAGGATTTCAACTATAGATTCAAAAGTTAGGACCACCTTGTGTAGCATAATAAATAGTATCCCACTGGAAAGTAGTCTACTTAGTAGCCTTTTTTCCCTTATGCAATCCCTTTGAGCAGTGAACAAACTTACCAAAAAGTACCATACTGCCAAAAACCTCAATAAAAAAAATAGGTGCGACGGTAGTGGTACATACGTAATTGACTTGCAGCCAATTAAATTCGCAAAGCACACTAAAAATCAATGATTTTCACTTATTATATTGTCGGTATAGAATGTATTTGACCAATGAACTCAAATTTGTTGTTGAGGTTTAAGGTCAATATATAAAGCTGGCATGGAAATTAAAAGGCTGTTGGTTAGGCGGTTATTAGTACTAATAATAACCTTGCAATGATACAAAACAACCCTGACGTTTAATTATCCTATGGTCACAGTTTCAACTGTTATTGATACACGATCAAGATTGCAATGTATTTGCCTCGATTGACGAATTTAATGATAAAAACTGTTTTTATGTACGTCAGCTGTTTGTCAGTATTAGACTCACATTTTTTGCTTTCTCCGTAACAAGAGTAATGTCGGTGGAGCAATGGAAATTCTTGAAAGCTTATTACCTGGGAAATGTGTTTCTTTTCTCATCCTGTATGTGTTACAAATGATTCATCACTTTGCTGCAATTGCTACCCTCTTCAAGTCGTCAGAACCATCTTACAAAAAAACAGTGCTACAGAAGAATATTTCTTCATATATGGCGTCAAAATTCCTCTGGCTGTATTGGCCTTTAATGATCATTAATTTGACAAATAAACTCACAAGATAGATAACCCTTTATACCTCAAATTTATATCCATGAGTTACATCTGAAGGTAAAACTATAATTTTGTACAGCAGAATAGCCAGCTTTCTTATATTAATTATTAGGCTTAAATTGTCCTTGGCAGTACTCGCTATAGTTTAGTATTTCAATTATTACACACACTCAAATACACTCAAAAAATTACAACAATGGTCACACCAAATCTCGTCTATCATCTATAATCAAAAGTAAAATTCACATCATTTTTTTCTGATAAAAAGTTTCACATGATACAGGGACTAGCTAACACCGCTTTGTATGCATGCCAATTTGCTTTCAGGCCTAGAAATAAACATGTCTAGTTCCCTTGCTGCAATGCTGCAGTTAATGAGAAAATCCCTCTTCAATTAGTACAAAGCTTATGATTCAGTTTTTACCCGCTGGAACAATTTAAGGGTAAGAAAAAATTGAGTTTTTCTTGGTTGGTGGTCAAAAAGTGAAATAAAAACTACTCGACAAAAGAGCATTGTTTAACACTCGTATCTTGCTTCCTTCAGTGCTGGTGTCTAGTAAGCATGTCAGTGTTTCAGCCACATTTCAAATTATGCAGACTTTTCGTTTATGCAATGCAGTGGAGTTTAACTCTAGAATCATTAATCACATTGTTTACACTACAAAGAAGTGCTTCAGCCTGATGCCAGAGATACGGTTGAAAGTGTAGTTGCGAATCCCATTGTAATTTGAATTGCCGAGCAGAAGTTATGTATAGGTAATGTGCATGCAGGTGATTCAGTGAGGAAGGAATTGTGCGGATGTCAAATTTTTGTCGACTTTGTTCCTCTTATAGAATAGTTTGATTAAAATATAGCTGAATACACCAAGGTTATCAGGATATCAATATAAATGTTTAGTTTTAGGTGATTTCAACGATATTGTTCATCTGAAAAGCATGCAGGCCATGTTTTGGAAGCAGCTTCTTCAAATCATATAAGACCGGTGTTAAAACCATCTTTTACGTTACGTTTAAAACACAAATAGCAGTATTTTATATCCCTATGGTCGTATAATCGGATGTATTATGTGTTTGTTTACAGTTAGATAGGGCAATAACTGTGGGGGTGGGGGTGGGGGGGTGGTCGAGGGTTTACGATATTACATTAATAATAACGTCCAAACCCAAACAGAGCCCCCAAGTTCCCCTTTCGCTGTCAAGCAGAAACATCTGTATACAAATAGATCTAGTGGCAACTGTCGGTTAGGAAGTACCTACTGTATACAGAGTAGGACCAGTTTGTGTATGTATGAAACTGGCCAAACCAACGAATGAGAAAAGTCGCTACGTCACGTTGCCATAGTAGCAAAATTTCTGGGTGACAACAAGCCAAAACGTCACTTAAAAAGTGGATTTGCACTGTTTTAAACTTCATTGATCTTATTTAATTTCATTTAATTTGTCAAATGTTAGCGAAATTTTGGGGGTTGAATCCGAAAGTACCATATCTAAGTTTAGAAAAAGAAAAAGAATTTTTTTGTGTTGTGCTCACCTACTCCATAAAGCGGGTGCGTCAAATTGCAACAACGGCTAAGGAATGTACAAAAAAGCGTGATGCATGTGCAAAGTTGTTCTATTGCCAATCTAAACCTATTGCGTTTTTGCTGTTCGCCCGTCGCCGTTGCAGAAACTCCCTATTCTTGTGATCCTAAAATTTTGCTACCATGGTAACGTGACGTCACACTTCTCTTCTCTATAGTAGTAGCCAGTGTAAGTGGTCGATTTACTCTACATGATAAGATTCATGCGTGGCAGGCTTTTCGAGAACAAATCGCGCCCGACTGTTACAAGTCAAAGCAGAAATTTGCATGTTTTAAATTGCTTTAGTGAAAACTTAGAATAACTCATATCACAGGGGGCCCAGGCCCATAACAAACTCTTCGAGACCAAAATATAAGGATTTTTCTGAGAATTAATAGTTACTTCAACAGTACATAAAAAATGCAGATAGAAAGGTATTATTAAGTGTACCTACCTCATAGAGACCTATTTTTGTTATTTTCGTGCCGTTTGAAAGCCATGCCATGATGTTCTGTTTCTGTTCTACTCTTCACTTCACCCTCTCTACCTATCCCCCCCCCCCCC
>CALNXI010003384.1:0-12433 GCA_942486025.1 Porites evermanni | reverse complement strand
TTATTTGTTTACGAATCATTTCACCTCAGAAGTAGTTATTAAAATAAAATAAAAGCATGTGAAATAGAGATTACTGAGAATTTTTATTATCATTTTTTTCAGTTAAATTGTAATTATATTTTAATGCAATACCGTTTCTGTATAAGCCCGGATGCTAATAAAATTGTTGTAGTTGTTGTTGTTGGACAAAATAATGCCTGAGCCACGCCTAAATACCCACTTAGTAGGCTTTTTCCAATTTGCATGGATACCCTTACCTCGTTCCCAGAGTTCTCTTTCTTGCTTCGAGAGATAACCCTAGGAACGAGGATGCGTCTGAATGGTCGGTCCCTGTGAACTTTAGCACAGAGGAAGAAATACAACAGGTGAGTTATTTTCAATTATCCCAAACGTTCTTGACAATTCTTTCTTGCAAAGGCCTACACAAGTGTCGTGCAGTCGAATCACAAGACGCTGGCTTTGAAAAGGAACAAGTTAAAATGCAAGACGTTATACCAAAGAGTAACTATATAATGATAGTGTGAATCAAATCAGTCATTCTGAAAATAGATTTTAGA
Organism: Porites evermanni; assembly: GCA_942486025.1. Classification (NCBI taxonomy): domain Eukaryota; kingdom Metazoa; phylum Cnidaria; class Anthozoa; order Scleractinia; family Poritidae; genus Porites; species Porites evermanni. Next base: position 11,876 of record CALNXI010003384.1, on the reverse strand, counting down.
ATATATTTGGAAGTAGATATCTAAAACTGGTAAAGCTACTTCGACTATCGTGATTTCTGAAACACGGATCCTTGAGATTTCGAGACGGAAACTGCACCCACGAATGATTTCCTTAATGTCTCTGGGCATTGCAATAAATGAAGGTCCCTTAGTCCTCAATCTTCAAAAATGTTATATAATAACGACTGGTTATTTTGGTAACATCACGCAAAAAAGGCTATGTTCTTTTCTGTTATCGCGACGAAGTTAAATTGCTCTAGTTTAACTAAAAATATGGGCCGTGAAGGCGAGACAATTGCAACGTCAAGAAGGTCGGGGGTCCGTTCAAATTCTTAAACTGCGAGAAGTGTTTACTGCTTGCAAATCCTGCCAAAGTCGTCGTCAACTAACAGTGCAATGAACGCCGTTTCTTATCATGTTATTCATGCTATGGTGTGATGATCGATTATAGATAGTAATACCCAATCCGTATTCTTCATCTTGTTGACAGACTCTCCACGAAATGGATTATAGCTACTTGTGGTCATCTTCTCCCGTATCAACTCCTATGGAAACACCAGCACATTACGTAAGCACTCCACTATCAAAGCTCGAACAAATGTCAGGGAAGAGAGACTGCCGATTTCCAGATTCAGCGCCAAACATGTACACAGTTGTACAGTCCCAGTGTGCGCCTTCCTTCAGTCTAACACACAGATGGCCACAAGTGACAACCCCAGCCCAAACAACTGCAGTCAGTACATCGACAAATGGAGCTGTAGACTTGGGTTTCGCGACCAGAGGGCAAACCTTCTCAACATCTTCCTCGACCTACGAGGAACTGGAACTAAATCACGATGACGGGTTGCTTTGCGATTTTCCCGGCTGTGAAAAGCGCTACGCGAAAAGTTCGCACTTTGGTGCTCACAAACGGCTTTATACAGGTGAAAAACCCTTCCTGTGTCCGTGGGAAGACTGTGGGTGGTGTTTCCGACGTTCCGACGAACTCAAGCGACACTATCGAAGACATACTGGAGAAAAACCCTACGTATGTCCGCTTTGTGGGAGATCTTTTAGCCGCTCCGACCATCGATCGTCTCATATAAAGAAAATACATCCACTCATGTAAGGAACTGTACAATACTTGGGAGTTTAAAAATCCCTACAAAGAATAGAGAGCAACACCCAATTTAAAATGTTAACCTACCAATATGTTGATCTCAATCCAGTGTCTCCAGACTCAAAATCTCAAACTCAAGAAGGTTAAGTGTTGCTGGATTGATAAGGTACATAACTTTTGTCACAACTTGTTTGTAGCAAGAACAACTTTTTATTCCGTGGTTCGACTTTCGATTCAGTGATAAAAAGTTGGCTGCTTGCACTATGTACGTATTTTATTTAATAACACTGAGATTCAGTGCCAATGAAAATAGCAAACTGGGAGACAGTTTCTGAAATATCCTGCCACAGTTTACAGTGTAGCGTTAACTTAGAGACGCAGGTGGACGATACTGTCGATTATTTCTTACAGATAATATTATTTTCGTGACGGAAACGCAAAATCAACCGTTCTTGTGGAAATGATAAAGGTTAACTCCAGTTGTGTCAGACAACTACATACAACTACTTCTTTTCTATTTGTTGTACAAAACTCCTCAATGTGTCAGATTTTTTATGAGCTACCTGACCCAAAATGTGGCTTTTCAGTGCTGTGTGCTATTCATGAAAACAAATTCACCATGGGGATAACAGACCATGTTGTAATATAATATAATTATATTTTTCCTTTGAGGGTAACTTACTGCTTCTGTAAGTAAAATGCTCAATAACTTTATATATGTTGTGGTCCACGAATTAGTGGCCATTTATTTAAATTGTTATACATTAAAGAATGCAAAAAAAGTTTATTGCACTTCAATTCAAAATTCTAGTGTTAAACGACCTTTGAAATAGATACTAAGACTTTGTTTACCCTGAGCTAATCATTTTTCTGTAACTTAGGTGAACGTATTTAAGGCCATAGGAGGAGAAAATGATGTAGCATCTAGAGCAGTAAAAACCCGCGACTAAGAACCTGGTTTCTAAGAACCTGTTGGGCTAAAATTTGCCACTTAGGCCCCCTCTGTACAAGAACCTGTTCAGCCTAAAATTTGAAACAGGCTTCTTATATTCTAAAATCTACAAAGAAATTCTGTATACTTGGGCTAAAGGACTTCAAAAGCCATGTAGTCAGTGCTTCAATCAGTCCTTTTTCGCATAGTCATATTACATAAATACTAATTTGGTTTGCAGATTTTATATAAAGAATAAGCTGAGTACCATCTAATGACTCATAGCTACCTTTTTTTCCTTCAGAAAATAAGAACCTCTTTAAGAACCTAAATAGCTTAAATTTGTGTTGATTACCATTTATGTAAGGACCTGCTAAGGCTGACTTGGGAAAATGTTGGTTGTTTATCGCGGGTTTTTACTGTACTTAAGTTCGGGCCTTAGTTCGTTAGCGAACAAGACGTAGGGTGGACACCTGATAGTGGAAGGAATGCAGGTGGTTTATTAATTACTCTAACAAGTTATTTAATCATATTTAGTGCTAATTTTGTTAAGAGTCTGTGAATATAAAACGAAACCAAACAAAGCAATCCGGAGTTATAATGTCCTGAATAGCAACTTTAATCGAAAGCAATAACCTTTCTGAACAATTTTTTCCGAGTAATTGTTGATGGGTTATTAGAATGTCAAAGGCAGTATCTATCGATCGAAAGAGTTCTATTTAAACAAAATAAATACATATATAATATTGGCATCTTGAATAAAGTTATAACAACTCTCAACATGCAAACGGCACTTTTATGCAAAAAAATAAAATGTACTAGCCAACAATATTGCGAGAAATGAAAATGTTTGAGTTCCATAAGCATGTTACGAATTCAATCAATAATCCTATGTGGCATAAGTGAACTTTGTTTGTAAAGTTTGGAACATTATAAACACTATAAAAACATGCAATTTCTAAAAGTCAAGATAGTAATAAAACAAACAAGCAGACTATTCTAATTACGGTTATTAAAGTAATGTTAAGAAAAGACACAACGAAGCATTGACTTCTTACAAGAGAGTATGAAAAGACACTCCAGCCGGTTTAGAAATCATCATTTATACGACGATTCATTTCATCTTTTCGCAATCAAATAACGAAAAATTCACTGTTAAAATCAAAATAATAAACTTCCCAGTGCCAGCAAGATAATTGTCTCGATTTCTCTGACTGTAAACCAAGGAGGAAAGATATATAGGAGCTGTTTCTGAAATCGGTCGTCAAATCATACAATTTAAGTGGCTTTCATTATTTTGTCTAAAAATTAGTGTTTCACCCCTCATTGACTGTTTTACCGTTTACAGCAAGTTATCTGAAAACAAAGATAACTTTTTCTCTTATTCTAGATTGCTGACAAACAAGTTTTCTTAAAATATGTAATATTTTTTGCTATAGCTTCTTTTGTTTTGAAGGCAATTTTCACGAGTTTTAGTTGCCTTTGTATGACTTTCCAGCGGTTTTCTTTGTTTACATTGTTTACTAGAGCCCAGCCCCTCTGATAATAAAATGGTGGCTCTTTTCGAGGTTCACAAAAGCTTCGCTTATTGTGTTTTTTTTATATACGTGAGGTCTGTTAAATGATGTCTAACAATGATACGCAAGGTATTAAACTTGTTTCCCTCCATCCACACTCTACCGATCTGAACGTCTATTAACAGGGTTGCATTACCACACTCGATCGACATGAATATAACAAATACTGATAAATATATTCGGCATATTGAGAACTTCTTCCTAGGGTTCACGCCTCTTCCATTAACTGATTATGAGCTGGGTATGTCAATAGCTAAGGGCAATATACCCTTTAGAAAGTCGGGGTTTGGGGTTTTCAGTGTTCTCTACAAGTTAGTTTTATTACAAGCTTGGGATGGACTTGTATATCCACTCTAAAAAGGTCTCGAAAGCGTACCTTCAACTCAGGTTCTAAAACTTTTTGCCAGAAGAAATACACTACTTGCAAAACAAGGACAAATCTTTAGAAACTTTTGGAATTTTTGCATCATATAAAAACAGTTGGACTTATCAAAAGACAGCAGAATTTTATCCGTCGCATTTGCATTCTATCGCTCATGAAAAGATCGCGAGCATAGAAAGTTTAATACCTTGGAGAAATACCGTTAAAATTTCTCTACATTAAAGACTATGATTTCAACATGGTATGGTACCTTTACATCGATCAATGATAATAAATTCCTCGAGAAAAAATTACAGAATTCCTCCTACTAAATCATTATAACATATCGCCGAATATGTAACAATGATTTCGATACATACATAAGTAACGAAAAATTGTTAGATAGTATACATAAGTCAATTATTTAGCCGTTTAGAACTCTTCTTTAAGCACTTTACATGATCGAGCTCTTAATTTTACTTACTACTCCCCAGTTTTTAGCCAGTACCATAAAAATCTGCTTTCCGTGCCAAGTGCGAAGGTCGTCGTCTTGACTTGTATTACGAACAAAGCCACTTGATTTTGAAACAATAACCCGCAAGTGATGTAACCAAATATAAACAGCGGATCCTTTAAAGCAAATGTTTCTTTTCTTGGTGCTGTCTTCTTTGCATTGATTCCTGTTTAGGTATCACTGAAGACGGTAATTTAAGAACGTTTACTAGTTGCTTAAGTCTACGTGATTGCTATACTGTACATAATGCGTGGGTATTTCCCAGTACCGTGACTAAGCAAGGATATGGAGACACGTAATACAGTTTTAATCTTTGGAGTAAAATCTCTGTAACAATACAAAATTTTGGGGTATTGTAAGACTTTGTATAAGTATAGTACTTCTTTTTTTTAAAGAAAATTCCACTTATTGATGATTATATCTGGAGATTATGTCAAATAGAAACCAGATAATGGTGACAAAATTTGAATTGTGGGGTATTTATGTTGCATTCGTTATATAATTCAAAGTTATTGTATGGTTCGTAAGCCTGTGTGTTTGAAGCCCACGCAGTAAAAAGCAATTTTTACGCCCGGCGTAAGATAACGGATTTCCCCTCCGTAAATTGAATTGTCTAATAAACATTTACACCGTTACGCCTTTTGCCAAACGCCCCCATATCTTTTGGCTCATACTTAGTACCTCAAAACTAAATAAAATGGGGATTTTGACAATTTAACAGTCAAAGCATAGAATTAGCTTTATGCCAAATGGCTTGGGTAGTCTTGCCTTGTATGTGATGTGAAACTGAGGAAAAAGACGTGGTACGTTCGATCTCGGTCGTGAGCCTGATACGCTCCTGACACGCTACTCCTCCAACGTATATATTCTACGGTGTTGCCAATAATCTACTTCCAGCTACCGACTGTAAAAAGGATGTACTCGGAAATACGGTACTTCAATATTGGCTTTCACGTAAATGGAGTATAATATACTTCATTCTGTCTGGAAAGACAACTGTAACGTAGCTGTCTTAAGTTGATAAGCTGCTGACGATCTAAATCCTATCGTGAAAGCAAAACCAGGTGATCGTCATGCACACTACATGAAGTGTCCAGGCTTTGCGTTGGGGGGACTTCAATGCGTTTCGAACTTTAATTCTGTCGATGAACGTGTTAGATTAGGACCCTAATGAACAACAGTATTTTTTTCTTACGTTACAGTTTGTCTGTGTCGTACCTTCTAATATGCTGCATAAGGAGGTTTAAACGTTTGACTGTCTGTGAATGTGAAAGCTACTGAGCAGTACTTTGCTGTGGCACTATTTTTTATGCTGTAGAAAATGGTTTAAGATTTTGACTGTCGGTGAATCAGTGAAATCCTTAAGCCGGTGTGACGATACAGTTTGTTCATCTAATTATAGTACTCTTGAAGCAGTGAACCTGTTAGGAATTTGAAGAATTGCAGTATACACGGCATTCCACTGGTAAATTGTTTAGACCTTTTTTAACCATAACAATGCTTCACTTATAAAATCACTGATAAATTGCCTACTAATCTGTTCTTGAAATAAGATATATGCGTTTAGAACTCAAGTCCCTCGCGATTAACTATGTATTTTTGGAAACCGGACATTTGTAAGACAGTAAACATTATGGTCGTTTCTTAAAACAAAACATCGTCTGCAAAGCAATCAAAGGTAGTTTTGTGGTACAAACTAAAGCAGCTTAGTGTCGCCCTCCATTTACTAGACTAATCCGTCAATTAAGCTGCACATTTTGCTCTCAAAAATAATGTATGATATTTTTGCTGCCCCCCATGTTCATGCCGTTTATACCTACTTGTGTTCTACTCCGGAAAAAGGCTGATACAAGTAGTTAGAAAGGCAATGCAATTGAATTGCATGCTGGCATTTTTTATTTCTAAACTTTATAATTAGGTAATACAGTTAAAGTTTAAGGCTACGCAAAACTTGCCATAAATTTTTCAGTTTAAGACAAATTGTTCAAACATTTTTAAACAAACTAACAATAAAGTTTTAAAAGAAAGAAAGAGCTTGTACATCAAATTACACAGAACATCGACTGACACCCCGCGTGATGCAAAATTCTCACTGCAAACATGATGTGAATGAATATCTCTCCTTTTTCGTACAAATAAAGTGTTGTTTTCTCTTAGGCAGGTCTCGAACGTCACCAGGCATGTGGTATTGAGACAGACTTTCCACGCTTCCGGCAATCAGTTCGCAAGTGTGGCCAAGACAAAAAGCAAAAATTAAACCTAAGTAGCTTATAATTCTGTCCATGATGAATAGCTACTTTTACAACGTCAAGGAGACAGATAAGCTTGGTGGTTTCTAATTGCACGGTTTGGATCTCAGCGACGACCCAAAAGATTATTCTATGGTTCAAATCACTTTTTCCGGCCAAAAGGCAACTGCCCCTATTTAATTTCTATCGTCTCGGGAAAAGCCAACCACATTTCAATGGCACACTTCCAACTCTTGAGTTAACTGATGCCTGCAGAGGGTGACTGGAGACCACCATTTAGAAGTACACCTCTTGGTCAATTATGGACACTTGAACTTTAAATGAAAACTCTATGATGTGACAATTTAAAACCTTTCTGTCAGTACTTTGGATGGCACTATTTTGTTTGAAATACATTGCAAAGCGGTATTAGGTATTTTTTAATGAATTTGCATTTTTAAATTCTTGGACAAAAGCAGCAAGTTTGATTTATTCGCTTAGAAGTTCCCAGTTTAAAGGCCTTAAAGTCTATCAAGTCGTATACCTCGACAGAAAATTAGCAGCAAGTACATGATCATTTTACATTTTTAAATAACGAGACAACTGAATAGGGCTTGTGGACAAAGTATAGAAAGAAATAAATAGCCTTCAAATTGCCAAATAATTGAGTATTTCATCCAGGGACCCAGTAGATTTATCGGCACCATTCACCTGGTCTAAAGCCTGTTGTATTCAGTTGTATGTGCGAAGATTAGCAGCTAAGAAAATACGTAACAAAGTCCGAGTCCCACGCCTTTCAGGAAATGATATATAACATGCAGTAGCAGCTAGAAAGAGAATTGCCACAATGGCACAAAATTTCGCCGATGAAATTGAACAACAAAATAAATTAATAATCAATTAGATTACTCATCAAAGGATAAAAATACAAGATTGCCATTGATGGGTGGGAAGTGGTGGGAACCATCTCATACCAGTGTATCAAGAAGATATTAAAATCAGTACATCCACTAGTTGAAGTTATGGCAACTGAGGCATTTACCCAGAAGAATTAACTCACTATTCACTACAAATCTTACGGCAGGGCTTATATTGTAATTAAAAAAATAATCGGTAGTATTGCCTAAGAGGGTACTTTGCAATAGTTGTTTGAAATGGTCCCACTCCATCTAGTTAGAGCGTGTTTTACAAACTTGTATAAAACTCAACATTACGAACCATCTAATTTATACACTGATTATAATGGTGGCAATAGCAATAGAACAAAATGTTACTAAGTAACTTTCATTTTCATGAATGTACAAGTTATACATTTCGTTGTGAAGACCGAGGACTCGGAGCTACATTTAATGTGAATTTGCAGTGGAATAGACACAAGTTATACATTTCGTTGTGAAGACCGAGGACTCAGAGCTAGATTTAATGTCAATTTTGCAATGGAATAGACACAAAAAGACATTATATCTCGGCGAGCAACTAATTGCATTCTTGATTATAATGGCGGTAGTCTGCCAAAAAGCAATAGAAGAAAGTGTAACTTTCATTTCCGTGAATGTTCATTTGTGAAGACCGAAGGCTCAGAGCTAGATTTAATGTGAATTTGCAAGGGAATAGACATTAAAGGACATTATATCTCGACGACCAGCTTTGTGTTAAAGAGTTGTATTGTTGCTGTTGTGTATTTTCGCGTCTTTGTTGTGATTGATTTTCTCCCGGTTACTAACCGGTTTCTTATGTTCCAAGTTCATTATCATACATTACCATGCACAAAAGCAAAGGAACCCAAACTCGATTAAACCAAGAATAAATTTAAACCATAACATGCAGTTGTATTGTGGTATTTCATCCAATAAGGCAAAAGAACCACCAATTAAAATCTAACGCATACATGTAGTAAATAGCATCTCCGTTAAGAACTGCGTGCTCTGCAGCTTTCATTTCAATGGTCACAATTCAGGAACTCCTCTACAGGACTCAAAAGTTAGGACCACCTTGCACAGGATAATTAACAGCTCCAAAGGAAATTAAGTACTGATCAGTAATTTTCATTTCAATGGTTACTAAAGGATGTCCTCTACAGACTAAAAAGTTAGAACCCACACTTTCCCTTTTATAATAAACGTACCACAGGAAAGTACTAACTGCTCAGGAGATCAAAATCGCACTTTATGATTCCATCCACAGACTCAAAAGTAAGAACCACCTGGAATTGTAATAAACGGTGGCACAAGTCTGTTTCATCAGTTAATGGTCACAGTTTAGGATCCATTCACATAATGTTAGGACTAGCTTGAACGGTGGGGAAAAAAAACAGCAGCACAGGAAAGTATTGTTTCGAAACATCATGCAAGTGAAATGCCAAGCCTTTAATTTTAATGGATTATTACAAAATGTGGGCGCTTTCAGAGAAACAGACAGGATTTAACGTTAATCAACTATACTGTGTTAAACTGACGATAACCTATAAAGCTTGCATGATGATAGCGGTTTTGGTATCAAGAAATAACACGCCCTTTTGAGGCTATGAACGTGAGAGTGGTTTTTGCTTGTTTTCAACCTGTCAGTCACTTGATTGGCGGTGGGTATTGGACCTCCCTCAAGGTTGTAAAACAGGAAATTGAACTTTAAATTTAGCCTAAAATCGTCTTAACCAAGAAAATAAGTCACCCCGTTGTGGCAGTCTTGTTTGGCTACCCTCTGGCATATTGTCAAAAGCCTCCAGTACTACGTGTTTGCTTACCGGTCGAGGATAAAATTTAAAAAAAAAAAAAACCGGAACAACAGATGAGGGAAGGTGGAAATGGCGCATTTTAATATCCTCTCAAATTGGTTGGGAATAAGAATTTGCACTGGACACAAAACGCGTGAAGTTTCCTAACTGCCTAAACTGAATGGGGTTTGTGATCCGCAGCCACTATCCTGCTTGAGTCAACAATGTAAGTGGACAACTTTATGACATAATCATGTGACTAAAAAAACCCAGAAAAGTACCACGCAAATGCTCTGATTTGCGTACCTGTACCCGATCCCAGTGTTTCAGTTTTTAGTGTTATAAACGTACAGAATGATAAAAACAGCATCATGCCTCAAAAAAGTGACCAGCAACTATATAGCTTTCATACCCAGAGGGAGAGAGAGAAAGAGAGGGTAATTTCTAAAACTTAAAACTGTCGAGAACAAGGTGCCCCGCGGCTGCCTGACTAGGAGCTATTCTCAAGTTGAGCAACTGTATACGTAATGGAAGATTCTATATTCTATTGTATTTCTGAGTTTCCAAAACAGTATATAAAAGTAGTAATAAAAAAATATACTCGCTAATCACGATACATCAGTGCAAAGTACAATCGCAGCTCTATTTCCTTACTTGTTTTCCTGCTTAATTGGCTTCCATTATTCTTAATTTCCTACCAACTAAAAGTTTCTTCTTCAGGTAACCATTACTACACTGTCTAACCCTAATCAGGGTCCTATTTACGATTTATCGTTTGGGGGAGAAGTCCCGAGTGGCCGAAGGCGACGAGCTTCCTCGGCGGGTCCGGGGACATGTTTCCCCGGAAATTTTTTGAAATGAATATGCGCTGAGATGAAATCAGGTACATTTTGAGACACAATTTCGAGAAATGTTACAGTGTGTGCACTGACCTCGTCGCGTCTAGATGATATTTCCGATATAGTTACTTATGTCAGTATTGTAATGATAACAATACTTTTTTGGGAGGTGGGAAGTTAGACATTTTGGGGGGGGGGGGAAGCTTCTACCCCTCAAATATCCTAGATAGAACCCTGCAGGGAGGTGTCTGACCTCCTTTCCAAACTCTACCAAGTGTTGTGAAAAATACCATACCATATTCTTTTCAACTGTTCTGCATTGGGAATTCATTTATGCGCAACTTGGCAACTTTTAAACTGCAAAACGAAGCTTGGTGGTGAAATTTGCTCGTCTGACAAAAACATGCAAAAGGGTCATTGTAAATGGGAGTACATTGTAAAAAAGTCGATCCCTTCAAAACACCGAAGCCACTTTGTGTTTGTTTTTCTCTTTAATTCTAACGATCGAAAGCAATCGTGTTTGTATTGAACTCATATATGCAGCCTATTTATATTTTAAAATTAATATCCAGCTGTCAAAATGTTCTCCCATCTAGCCGCGGGTACACGTCCAGTAGACAGTGGGGTTAAACTGACAACTTGTTTTGGGTATCTGCTGAGTTGTATTTGAACACATTTTTCGCCGATACTCAGTTGCTCTCCAAGGCAACGTTGATTTTTCATGACGTTTCTAGAGACTTATTTATGACGTCATACAAGATGGCGTCTATCTCCGCCATCTTGAATCTTATCAAAGAGTGCTGAAACTGAAGGAGAACGACGAAAGGGCAGGGAAACATCGTTAATTAAGGAAAATTGGCGTACCTTCACGGGTCATTGCGAATATACCAATTCACCCAAAAAGAAAAATGTAGGCGAATTTTACTGAGGATGAATGGGTCGAGAACACGTGCTAAGCATGGTAAAAAAAGGTGGCTGAGGGCAAGGAAAAAAAATTGCCGTCTACGTCCAAGTCCGTTGATTCACGTTGATTCTTGAAGTCGTAGCTATCGTCTCTCAATAGTTGATTCTTATACATTTTTCGTTCTGTGTAACAATCCAGGCATTGCCCTTTATGCATTTCGTCAGTCACCACGCAGGGCGGGGGGAGCAACTACTAAAATGGCTTGACAACCTTTTCTTAGGAATAAAAAGCCTACAGTCAAGTACCTACCTTCCACAAATTCCACAAACTTAAGTTAACTTAAGATAGAACTTACCAAGAGTTTGCATCATACTCAGGTTTCATTTGAGTCGTAGCAATACAAGTATTTTATTCACAAAATTACATCACCCTGCAAAGCATAGTATAAACCAAAACCACCGTAAAGTAATTCAAGCCATGCAAAGTTCAGCTAACAGATCTTTGGTTTTAATCAGTTCTGGTTTATGTTTAAAATTGATGGAGTACTATGAGCATAACTTGTTAATTTGCAAAACGCTAGTATACAACCTTGAAGTTTAAAATAGTGGCCAATATGAACGGTCTGTTCTATTGTCGTGAATTTAGTGTAAAACAGTTGTTCTTTTTACATAGCCCTGCATGATTACATTAAGCCGGAATATTACATAGTTTCA
>CALNXI010003383.1:21689-33735 GCA_942486025.1 Porites evermanni | reverse complement strand
CAAATATTCTATTTGCTTATCCTTGTCTTCTACCGTTCCACGAAGCTCTTCAACTTCTTTGTTGAGATATGTAAGACTCTTATCCATACCTTTGATCGAACTTTCCACAGCACGTGCGTCTTCTTTCATCTTGTCGATAGTTGATTCGACGTTCCCCAATCTGCTTGTTAAATCCTTCAACGTTGCCTCAATTGCATCGAGTTTCTCCAGTTTCTTAAGTTCCCCAAGAATTTTATCGAGTTTTTCACTAACGTTACCGGCCATGTTTAAGGCTTGGAGAACCTCGTCTTCCTCGGCTAAACTCTTTGAACGTTTTTCCTGCGGAGAACTTGACTCAGACGAATCAGAATTGCTTCTCTCTGATATTGTACGTTTCAAAGAAGAAAGGATGGTTTCCATATACAAGAAATGCAGGTTGCCAGAAAATTAACTCAATAACCAGAGCGGAGCTCTCGAAAACACGTCTACTCGCTACGCATGCCAGCCCCAGTCTCTTAGCTGTAATGCATTTTTTTTTTCTTCCGAAAATAAGAATCTAGTAAGATCCTTGCAATGGGGATTATTCACCGATGTTTGCTTTCTCGTGTGATGCTTCTTCCAGTGCGATATTGATGCCACAATTAAATTTATAGTCCCTGCATGTTGAGATAACTACCCCGCTACTTCACAAAGTCTTGGAATACAGAATAAATATTGCAAGCAATGGTTTTACCCATACGAGCAAGCTCTTTTGGGGTGGGAGTAAAGAAAACGCCCTCCATTTCCAACCCCACCTCCATCCCCCAAGCTGGAGGTGATTCCCTTCACTTCCTTCGATTATCCTCACTCTAACTTTGTATTTCTTTCCATCAGGCATACGGGCGGATGTTTATCGGGAAGATTCTACACAAGCACGTACTGGCTCGTAACTACTTTTCACGCCTACCCGGCATGGCGGAACACATGAAGAAGAAAATTTCTGGACAAAGTCGAGGATTAGCTGCTAACAACGGGGCGAGAACAGCAGCACTTAAGGCGTAATCTTCGCTGTTGAACTACAGATCATAATTCGTCATTGTTTAGCCCTTCGTAACATGTAGGTTCTAATCTTCATGACCAAGTGACAAATCATTCTGATGCGTATTTTGATTTTTTTCTTTAAAGATGTACATATATAGGTATTATTTCTTTAACTGTATAAGAACAACTTTTTTTTCTTGTTCGTTATTGTAAATTAATGAATAAAACTGAAACAGTAGCCCATTCTTCGATCTGCGTAGTTAATGTATCCAGGTCTTGACCGCCGTCAAACAAAAGACATGTAAAATAAAAACAACAACAACAAATTATACTTTACTAACATGCGCTGGAGACTGTTAACAGAAGGAAGTCCTTAGGCCACGTTGCCATGGTAACAAAATTTCTGGAACTCAATAAACCGTGGACCTCCAAATATGGCAGAAAACAAATGAAAAAAATGACAGTGCATAATTGCTCTCAAGAATGGAACGGTAGCTCCTCTGTCAAGAAAGATTGTTGAGATGCAGACATTTTGCAACCATGGTAACCTGACGTCACACTTCCTTCTATTGTCTGACCTTCTTGGAGTTGATCAGTTTAAAAATTCAGTTTAATCTACTATCTTTTCAAGCGTTAAGTAAGAGAATGCTATTCGCTTCTTTCTAAACCTGATATATTTTTCTTCTTACATTTCACGACACAATTCAATTTTTTTACGGTTGCATTACGGTACAATGTAGGGCCTGGATTTGATGTCAAAAACGTTTGGTGGAGAATATTAGATAATGGCTGAAATTCAGCTCCATGTTCACATTTCAAGAAAACGTTTTTTAGCAACGAAACAGCCTTCATAAAAGTGACGGAGAAACCAAAGTCATTTTTCGTAAAAAGTAAAATAATGAGTTAGAGAAACGGCCTCTACTTGAATTGACGAGACAACACTAATAATTTGGAACATGAATCTCGTCATATATATCGAGATATTTGCATGTGTTTCCTGTAGGTCGTATTATTCCAACATGCTTCTTGGCTCAAGATCATAAACGATCCATTTTCCATTAAACAGTTTGATTGATCGACCGATTGATTGATCTGAGAGGTCCGGCACGAAGACATTTGATTCAGCTCTAGCCTGAGCTCTATTTGTTATTTTGCCTCTTAAATACGACACTCCAAAAAGATGTTTGTTATTATCAGCTTGTAAAATTGGGGCCAGTAATCTCAGGTTTCCTTAGCTTCTGTAGAGTAGACTTTGAAGAAAAATGAGAGTATACGAACTTAAACTGACAAAACACCTTGATACTGGACGCTTTCCCAGTGAAACTTAGAAGATCATTAATATTTGTATGGGCGAAAATCAACATGTGACCTTTAGTAGACTTCGGAGACAAAAATTAATAAAGACATAAAATTCATCTTGTCTTTATTCGTTTGCAGCCTCCCTTTCCTTGTGTAGTTAAACAAGAGATTAAAATGACATTGAAATTAAGAAACAACAAAAAAAAAAGCGAAAGTGAGAACCAACTCCAGGTTTAAGTAAACGAACTTCGTTAACAGGAAACGCTTTTTTCCTATCTCACAGCTGAATACATCTACCTATCTCTATCTTTTGAACTTGTTTCCGTGTTTCTTGAGTAAGCTTGAAGAGGTGTTTCTTAACCTCAGTTAAACCTTTAGTTGTGAAAGACTGAAACTACACTTATGATGTTTCCTGCAATTATCGTGCGTCCAACTTCCATTTTTGATTGATCCCAACACCAAAGAGGTCGGTGCAAAAATCTTTTAGCAAAGGACTTAACTGACCAGCAAAGGTTTGCTAGTAAAAACTAAAGTGTGTCCAGCTGTTCTGACAGCTTGTAAACACCATCCTTTGTCCCTTAACAAAAAATATTTGAGATATGGTGGAACTTTTGATTTCTGAACCGACCTAAAAACAAATTTATTTATATGATATATACCCCTGAATAAAGTCAAAATGTCCAACACCGAAATGAATAGAATCCATATTAGCGAGTTGAGGACCGGAAGCAAGATTGAGAGACTCAACTTGTGTTAATTTCTGGCAAAACGTTTGGAACAATAGTGTTTGTTTTAGTTCCTTAATCTGGGAACCAGCGCCTACTTCTCCTTCCGGTCCTTTATTCTGATTGAACTTAGTATGTAAACACCCTATTCCTAAAACAAGATAAATCGAAAACATTGATCATACAGAAGTCCAAGTTGTTTGCCTAACCTCAACACAAATTAGTTGTTTTCATTCAACCCCTGTTCAGTAAGAGGCGGCTCCTTTTGACTCCTGTTTTGTCACAACCCAAAACCTATTATTATCATTGTTATTATTATTATTCTTATCATTACGATACTAAGTTTACGTGTTTTTTGTGTTCTATACTTTTAAATTTTTTTTTGAATTTCTTCCCCCAAATTTTATCTCTTATCATCGACTGAATAAATATGATCCCCTTAGTGAAAACATTCCCCAATAGAAATACTTGAAAGGTAAATGATTAAATATTTGAAACTTAAAATGATTAGTATAGGTAATAGCATGATTTGTACGTGATATTTGGCATAAATGCCACGAGTGATATTTCGAAATTGTTATACGTAATTTCTACCACCACATGAGAAATTTCTGCAATTTGATTGGCTTAGAGCAATGGTATTTCAGCTTAATTTGAAATGCCTACATGTGAAAAATACAAAACTTTTGCGGGTAGCAGTATAAACAAATAATAGCATGATTTGTACGTGTTATTTGGCATAAATACCACTCGTGATATTTCAAAATTGTCTCAAATTTCACTCGCCTAACAGCTCGTTAAATTACGTATAACAATTTGAAATATCATTCGTGGTATTTATACCAAATATCACTACAAATCATGCTATTATTTGTTTATACTACTGCCCTCAAAAGGTTTGTAATTTTCACATGTAGTTATTTCAAATTAAGCTGAAATACCACTGCTCTAAGCCAATCAAATTGCAGAAATTTCTCATGCAGTAGTATAAACAGGTTAAAAGGAAGGGACAATATGTGTAGACACTTAAACTTCAACTCCTTTAATTCTATGACTTGAGGTTGAATCGGCACTTCTGCCACATCTCGCTGTGACATTTTTGTCATCCTTCGTTTGAAGTGGTCCTCAATGCGACTATAGCTCTACCCAACAACCCGACGTCATGTTTGTTTGCTCAAGAGACCTTTGTCCTAAGCACATGGTAAAATAGTGAACACAAAATAAATAAAGATTCAAATAGAAAATAAAATGTTCGAAAATGTGTTTCTACACGTGCCTTATGGGGTGTTTCATCTTTTTTCCTCGTTTAGTACATACAGG
Source organism: Porites evermanni (assembly GCA_942486025.1). Lineage (NCBI taxonomy): Eukaryota > Metazoa > Cnidaria > Anthozoa > Scleractinia > Poritidae > Porites > Porites evermanni. The sequence continues at coordinate 29,392 of CALNXI010003383.1, read as the reverse complement.
ACAGTATGTCATGAATTCGTTTTAGCGACTATTAACTTAATGTTTAAGACTAATGGAATACTAATATCAAAGTGCATGTGACCCATTATTAATTACTATTTCTAGTTTGTTTCGTAAAAAGTTTCTACTTCGTCTGGTGTGAAGCAGTGTGATCCTGCTAGGAATGTTTTGGCGAAGGTGCTGTCATAGCTGTACCCGCTCGGTGGGCTGTAAGTATAGCCAAGGCTGCTGCAAGAATTGTTATTGGATGACGCGTAGTTGGAAATGCGAATGTCATGTGCTCCTCCAAATGTAGGCCCATACCATGAATAACACATTATGGAATGTGCTCCGTTCCAACTATATTCCCCTGTCGGAGGCAGTTTAACAGGTGCCCATCCTGGTTTATTCACCAGTGAAAACAAAAATGCTTTGGAGTCCAACTGGTAAGTATTGCTGGAATCTATCAGGAGAGAGAAATTAAAGACGGACCCAAGTGTAATTAGCGCCGTTTGTTCTTATACTCACTTTAGAAATTAAAACCAGTCGTCAAGTGGATTGACACTGAAGACAAACCTGGAAAAAAAATTTCTCATTTGAAGCGAATGTGAGTCTGATATGTTTTATTTATTTTACTTTGTAGTTGTAGGACAAGTACAAAAATTTTGAAAATAAAAAAATAAAAAAATAACGAACAACAAAAAATGCCAAAAAACAAACAAACAAACAAAACTAAACAAATAACCTTTAGAGCAAATCTGTCATGATCAAGTCTTTTAACGGAAAGAATTTCAATTAATTGATCTACAAAAAACTATTCATTACACAAAACATTTTTTGTTTTCATAAGGATTACATTTTAACTGAACAAATTAACGGACAGACTATTAAATGGTAAATTTACTCACCGACAGACGCAGTTTACACACTGTTTTGCCACGAAGTTTGACGTTTTCGTTTGAACTGACGCCTGAACTTTAAACACAGTTTTTCTTATCAAAGTACATGTAGTCGATGTAACAGGCTTCATCGATCGCCTTAAAAGTACAAACTATTGGTGCAGACATTGAATCTAAATGCTTCCTGGAAGCCTTATAACCAGCTCAGCACAACTGGTCTGATTTAACACATGCTGTCCTGATTTTGATTATCATTTTCAGTTTATGGCCGGATAAGTACTTTTTAATTAGTTTCAAACAAAGCCAACTAATGATAAGAATCGTCCTTATTGAGGAAATGGTGATGACAGGGGAGGACAAGGCAGGGGCGAAATGAGGCTAGAGCAAGATCCAAGAAAAGTGAAAAACGCCCTTTCAATCTGTGTATCCAAAGGCGGGATCATTTTAATGATGCTCACTACCTAACTTTCCTTAATTCATGCTTTACAACAAAGCTAGAAACCGGTAAAATCATCTCTTTTAACAATGTTTACTCACCCCATGACCTACTGGTATATCCGCCAAAAATATATTTCCCAACCCTTATTATTGTTACAGTCGGTTTCTTGCCATCACATCGTGAGTGAAATGTTCTTGCAGCCCAGCCGTCCACAGATGCATGCCAACAGCGCTTCCAGGCAGAATTCGCGCTTCGTGCCACAGGCGACAGCCAGCTTCTTAAAGTCCGCAAGTAATTTATGCTGTTTCCCACAATAACAGAGTCTTCTAAATCTGAACAAATAAAGACCAGCATTAAAAATGGCCTGCTGACAATTGATGGCTGCCGTCAATATAAGTTAAGTTGACTTTTCAACGATATAAATACACAAGACTGAGATAGTAAAATGTGGACCTTATTATACCCTGCGATATGACAGGCAGGCCCACCTTCCATACTTTTTTCACAGTAAACTTGCATAAGAATCTGTTGATTAAGAATCCCCTGGCAACAGCTTGCCACTTTAATTTCCAAAAATACAAGAACCAGTTTAGCCAAGCAAGATCAAGTAGCTTATGCAGCTATTTTACTGTTTAAGATATGAACAATTTTATGAAGGAGAGATAACAGCTAGATGTCCCCAATAAGCGTATTGATTTCCTTACGTTAGATCTTCTGACACACGAATAGGTCTTTCTCGTTTCGTTTATTCATTCATTCATTCATTCATTCATTCATTCATTCACTCACTCACTCACTCACTCACTCACTCACTCACTCACTCACTCACTCACTCACTCACTCACTCACTCACTCACTCACTCACTCATTCATTCATTCATTCATTCATTCATTCACTCACTCACTCACTCACTCACTCACTCACTCACTCACTCACTCACTCACTCACTCACTCACTCACTCACTCACTCACTCACTCATTCATTCATTCATTCATTCATTCATTCATTCATTCATTTATTCATTTATTCATTCATTCTTGTGGGTTATTATGATCAAAAATTTCAACATCAAGGAGTGTATAACTTTGAGATTGTAAATTTAAGTATAACAAGTCATACTGTACCAAGCTGTACAGTCAACTCTCTGTAAACCGTTCTTTGGACCGATCGTCACTGTCGTAAGCAAAAATACTCTGGATAGCCTACAGAGGTGTCCGTGTATAGAGAGTCACGGTAACGTGACAGCAAGAATTTTAAAGCTGAATATTCACAATGAAAACAGGCCTGTTTCACTTAACTTGTACAGAACAATGCACTGCATGCTACCAGAATGTTGACTAAATGTTAACTTTGTACTCTCGTAGACTCCACATGATGCAAGTCTTCAGTTACAGTCGACTCCCGATAACTCGAACCTTCAAGGGAAATCGTAAAAGGTTCGACTTATCGGGAGTTCGAAGAAAATAGGCGAGAGTAACGTAAAAACAGTTCTTACTGCACAGTGAACATTTTAATCGCATTTAATTGCAGAAATGTCAAGTGAAAATTAAAAGATACTTCTAGATTATAAATCAGAACGTAACGTAACAAAACATAGCCTAAATAGAGCATGCGTTTCACTGTTTTGAGAAGAAAAGCTGCTTCACGTTTAATAGCCTGTGACAATAAACATCAGCCTCCACTAGTAAACTATACTCCTACAATATGTCAATTGGAAATCCAAAATTCAATGTTTCGGACGCCCGTAGACGGCTTTTTAAGGGCTCAAAACATGGTTCGAGTTATCGAGGGTGAAATTATATAGAAAATGAGCTGAGGGGAAACGAAAATTGGTTCGAGTTAGCGGGAGTTCGAGTTATCGAGGGTTGGAGTTACCGAGGGTAAAATTACAGTGAATGTATCCAGAGGAAATCTATTTTGGTTCGAGTTAGCGCGAGGTTCGAGTTAGCGAGGGTTCGAGTTATCGGGAGTCGACTGTAATTTTATTTCTCAAGAATCTCAAAGTTTGGTGAGGCGTTACGTGCTGGCCTCGTAGTGCTAAAAGTCACTGAAGAGTGCAATACAGTGAGAAAACCGTGTATAAGAACTTTTAAAAATTAAGAACCTGTTGAAAAGATAAATTACCGTATGGTTATCATCTAAACTGTATTCCAGATAATTATTTTTACAGCAATATATTCCACATGACATATGCTGATCGCTAGTGCCCCTATAAAATCAAGAACCTGTTAACTTAAGAACATACTGTAAGTAGCCTAAAATCCCACTAAATACCATTGCTATAAGAACCTCTTTAAGCTAAGTTGGGAAAAATCTAAGTTCTTAATCGCAGGTTTTTACACGTACGCACGCACGTAGTAGTTTAGAGCACAAAGAGGCTATAATCTATAGAGAAATTAGGGTAGATTTTCTTTTCAAAATCTGCGCAGCATCAAAAATTTCAAGTGGTTGGGAATTTCATTTTATTTATTTGTTCACAAGTAAAATGAGGGAGAAATATGTATTTATTTTTTCGCAAGTAAAATGAGGGAGAAAAGTGTATTACTTTAGGCTAATGAATAGATCAGGTTGAGATTAAAAGTGTGGCTTAAAAGCTCATACATAAATACGAACATCTCAGGTTACTGTGGTTACCAGAATGATTCGTTGTTTAAAAACAGAGCGTACCTAGCCTTTGTTGTCGAACGACTACGTTGATTCTAGCCCTCTTTGTCCCCATTAAGTTCGTTGCAATGCACTCGTACAAACCGCTGTCAGCAGGAGTCAGGTTCTTAATGGTTAGTGTCCCTTGGTTTACTTCAGTCTTCCCAGCCGGCAAAGGCATTCCCACTCTTCTCCAGTTTATTGTGGGACGAGGAAAACCTTCAGCTTGACAAACTACCTGATAGGTAGTGCGCTTTACTGGCGTGGCGAGTAATGGTGGAACTTTTGTGAAAACTGGAAGACCTGACAGATGATAAACAAGGTATTTTTAACAACGAATAGAGAACAATCCTTGTGCGGATCTTTTGGACGATGGGAGCAACAATTTTACAAGATGATACTAACTTTAAGTTGTCTTATTATATAGACATGAGTGTTCTACTGAAAAATATACCACTCGTAAAATTCCTAAAACCTACATCCGGGACCCGAGTGGTTTATTTTCCATAATCTCACACGTCCCTCTATTATTTTATCGATGTCATTTTGTCTATATAATAAAAAGAACATTACACGGCGGCTTTAAGATATGAATTTTATTTTCTCGTGGCAAAAACAATATTTCACTCACTCGCTGCGCTCGTTCGTAAAATATTGTTTTGCCACTCGAAAATAAAATTCATATCTTCGCGCCACCGTGTAATATCCTCTATATATTTTAAGTGGTATATAAATGTAAATATTTATAATTATCAGTTATTGAGTATTAACATTAGCGGCATATTAATTGTAGAAGTTGACAGCAATACAAAAAAAGGAAATAAATCGAACAAACAAAAGCAAAACACACACACAAAAAAAAAATTAATAATAATAATAATAAAACGAAAAGAATAAAAGCGATACGAAATAAGGTGGTTCAATCCTCTCCCTTTACAGGCGTCAATAATCATGACTAAGCAGCTCTTACCTCGAACAGTCAAGCTACCAGTGACGTCAGACGATCCAAGAATATTTTTGGGGTGACATGTGTACTGCCCAGCATCTCTGTATTTTAGATTCTTAACGATGAACTCCCCCACTTTAATCAAATACTTTGCTCCTGGCAGAAGTTTTTTGCCCTTGAATCGCCATTCGACGTTAGGTGGAGGATTTCCTCTAACCGTACAATAAAAAGCCATATTTCCTCCTGCATCATTGTTTCCCTTTTCTCCTCTCGGTCCCGGCATGCCGTTTGTCCCAAGATTTCCATTGTCTCCCTTTTCTCCTCTCGGTCCCGGCATGCCTTTTGTCCCAGGATTTCCATTGTCTCCCTTTTCTCCTCTTGTTCCCGGCATGCCATTTGTCCCAGGATTTCCATTGTCTCCCTTTTCTCCTCTCGGTCCCAGCATGCCTTGTGTCCCAGGATTTCCATTGTTCCCCTTTTCTCCTCTTGGTCCCGGCATGCCTTTTGTCCCGGGATTTCCATTGTTTCCCTTTTCTNCTCTCCCTTTACAGGCGTCAATAATCATGACTAAGCAGCTCTTACCTCGAACAGTCAAGCTACCAGTGACGTCAGACGATCCAAGAATATTTTTGGGGTGACATGTGTACTGCCCAGCATCTCTGTATTTTAGATTCTTAACGATGAACTCCCCCACTTTAATCAAATACTTTGCTCCTGGCAGAAGTTTTTTGCCCTTGAATCGCCATTCGACGTTAGGTGGAGGATTTCCTCTAACCGTACAATAAAAAGCCATATTTCCTCCTGCATCATTGTTTCCCTTTTCTCCTCTCGGTCCCGGCATGCCGTTTGTCCCAAGATTTCCATTGTCTCCCTTTTCTCCTCTCGGTCCCGGCATGCCTTTTGTCCCAGGATTTCCATTGTCTCCCTTTTCTCCTCTTGTTCCCGGCATGCCATTTGTCCCAGGATTTCCATTGTCTCCCTTTTCTCCTCTCGGTCCCAGCATGCCTTGTGTCCCAGGATTTCCATTGTTCCCCTTTTCTCCTCTTGGTCCCGGCATGCCTTTTGTCCCGGGATTTCCATTGTTTCCCTTTTCTCCTCTCGGTCCCAGCATGCCTTGTGTCCCAGGATTTCCATTGTTCCCCTTTTCTCCTCTCGGTCCCAGCATGCCTTGTGTCCCAGGATTTCCATTGTTTCCCTTTTCTCCTCTTGTTCCCGGCATGCCTTGTGTCCCAGGATTTCCATTGTTTCCCTTTTCTCCTCTCGGTCCCGGCATGCCTTTTGGCCCAAGATTTCCATTGTCTCCCTTTTCTCCTCTCAGTCCCGGCATGCCTTTTGGCCCAGGATTTCCATTGTTTCCATTTTCTCCTCTCGTTCCCGGCATGCCTTTTGACCCAGACTCTCCCTTGTCTCCCTTTTCTCCTCTCGGTCCGGCAGGACCCGACGTTCCTGTTTTTCCGCTCTTTCCAGGATGTCCAATGGGGCCTTTAGGCCCTTTCTTCCCCTTTACTCCCCTCCTGCCACGTTGTCCTTTTGCCCCTGTTGGACCAGGGAGTCCGGGGGGGGGGGCCTGCAGGACAGACCTTTTCACTTGACTTACAGTACTTGAGGGGTATAAGTTGTTCAGACTGTTTTGAGAATTCTTTTTTTACGTCATCAATTGTGACACTATTGAAAGTGTCATTTAAAACCTGTCTTCGGTTTCTGGGTCTGGTGGTTGTTAATGCCATTTTTGACCACGGTATTGCTGCAGTAAAAAATGTTATAGAAATTAATAATATATAGATTTAACCAGGGCTAATAGCGAAGATCTCGTTAATATACTTATATAAGTTATAAACAAAGGAAAAAATAAAATAAAATAGTGTAATGCTAAGTTAAACGGCGAAGGTAATGAGAACAGCAACAAAATCAATAAATCTAATTACCCAAAAAACAAACTTTACGATTTTTCGTACATTTCTTTGCGGTTGTTTTGCACGACTTAAACGTGAAAATTCCTAGTTACCCATTGTTTTTATGGAGGGAATTGTCGTATGTGCTCACAAAAAATTTTGTTGCTTGTACTCTTGCTCGCTTTTATTTTTTCACTGCCGCTCATTTTCACCTTGCTGACCGCTCCTTGCTTGCTGCTAGCATTTCTCATTTTCTCACCGCCGCCATGAAATTTCATGTTTTTCTTTAAACGAAATTCGTCTCCTTTGTTTTTAATCTTTTTCTCTGTTATCTACGTAAGTGTAGACATGAAACATAAGTAAATAACGTCGGAAAAGACTGGACTTTGTTGATGTTTTTTTTCGCTGTAAACATAGCTTCGAGCGTACAAAAAGTCAGCTAAAGTAAACCACGCAATCACGCTGTTTAAACACCATGAAGTCTTTTCTTGCCTTCAAAGTCATCAGCACTTGGATATTCGTGTATTTTCAAAAAGGTTTTACTTTGAAACTTTGGCAAAACACCCAGTTCACGACAGCGATTTTGTTCGGCTTTATATTCACCGCCTAGCTCGGTGAATATAACGTCATAGTCCGAGATAGCTAACCAATCAGATTGCTTGAATTACCAAGATCACTGAGTGTGTATATACTAAATATATATATATACACCCGTTTTCAAAAAGGTTTTCATACAGAGAGATATATAGATAGATATATACTTTTGTTCTCTTGCACGTGCGCCCGTGTGTATTTTTCACTTGTTATTGTCCAACTTGTGAAAACCTCGGTTAAACGATAAATTTTTTCGTCGTCGGGTTTTTTTGCTCCAATTTGACATGTCGTTTTGAGTTTTTTTTTTTT